>JABXWE010038215.1:0-22435 GCA_014611495.1 Limonius californicus
GGGCTTTGGCCTTGGCATGCCTTTCGTCACTGCGACCCTTAATGGTTCTATTGTTACTTACAAGCCCTGGCCTTTGTTAGAGAAGTTGAAGGCTATTGAAAAACCTGAGGATGTCTCTGAGATTTAAGTCTCTTATTTCGGTAGGTGTGCCAGTCTCTTTCCCGAGAATGTTGTATCTGCGTCGACCGGCAGCATCGCATCTGCATAGGATGTGTTCAGCCGTTTCTGCTGCCTCATTGCATAGTCGGCATATTTGGTCCTCAGCCTTACCAATCTTAAATAGATGGTATTTTAGAGTGTGGCCTGTGAAAAGACCAGTGATGGTCTGCAGCTCCTTCTTGTTGAGAGATAAAGCGTTCTTTGCGTTTTGCGAAATGGTTATAAACTATTTTGACTGACGTTGTCCTGGTGTGTTTTCCCTGTACGAGGATTTCATTTGTTCCTCCCGTAGGCTGACCTCGTGCTTAATATGGCTTTTCTGTATTCCACAACAAGGTTCAGGTCCAGTGTATGCCGTTGTTGCACCTGTTTTTGCGAGTTCATCGGCTTTTTTATTGCCTGGTATACCCTCGTGCCCTGGAACCCACCATAGAGTTACGTGGTTTTTGCTGGCCAGTTGCTTGAGGTTGCCTAGGCATTCCCAGACAAGCTTGGATTCACAGCTATAGGCTTTCAGAGCCTTTATTGCTGCTTGGCTGTCTGTTAGAATATCGATTGTTGCACCTTTATAACCTTTCTTGAGGTTTATTCTAGTGCAGAGGTTTATGGCATAAACCTCAACTTGGAAGATGGTAGTTCTGGTTCCAAGGGCTTCATAGATGCGGCAGCCAGGGCCGTATACGCCCGCGCCAGTGCCTCCTTCCCCCATCTTTGACCCATCCGTGTACCATTGGAGCGATCCTCTTTTAAATGGAGGCGCTCCTGTTGACCATGTTTCTCGGTCCGGAATGTTGACTTTGAAGGGTTGGTCAACATTGTATGTTCTTTGCATAACGTCTAATACGGTATACGCCGTTCGCTCTAAATGGGCGAGGTTTAGAATTTCTAAGTGACCTGTTAGGTCCCTTGATTTAAAATGGTTGACCCTTGCGAGCGTCAGCGCATGTAGCATCGCCTCCTTTTGCACCTGTAAGTGTAGGGGCGTTATACCTAACATGGCTTCCATTGCTGCAGTTGGGCAGGTGCTCATGGCTCCTGTGATACTCACAGAGACGAGACGTTGTATCTTCTCTAGTTGTGACTGAGTAGTAACTTGTGTTGTTTTTGGCCACCATACAAGCGATGCATATGTGATCATGGGTCTTAGTATTGTCACGTATGACCAGCAGATCAGCTGTGGCTTTAGACCCCAGTTTCTTCCAAGAAGCCTGCGGCATGTTTGAGTTGCTACCACTGCCTTCTTTTGGAGTTTTCTGATGTGTGAGTTCCACATTAACCTTTGGTCCAGTGTCACTCCAAGGTATTTGACTTCATTACTGAAGTCAATGGTCGTTCCTTCTAACGTGGGGGCTTTTAGATTTAGCTTCCTTCGCTTAGTAAAGGCGATAATGACCGTTTTCTTTGGATTTATGCTTAGCCTTTGACTTCGGCACCATCTGTTAATAGTATCGAGAGCCATCTGCATACGTTGTGAAACAGTTGTGTCAAATTTTCCACGTACTATGATTACTAGGTCATCCGCATACCCTTGTAATTCGAAGTCGTGTCGTGATAACACGTTGAGTAGGTCATCAACCACCACGGACCACAAAAGAGGTGACAATACCCCTCCTTGGGGGCAGCCTCTAGCTGCCGTTACGGTAATTTCTTCTCCTGCTAATTTGGCTGTGATCTCTCGACTTTCCAGCATGGTTTTAATCCATTTGGTAGTCGTAGGATCGAAGCCTTTCTTTTTGGCAGCTCTTTCTATGGCTTCAAAGGAGGTGTTATCAAAGGCACCCTCAATGTCTATGAAGGCACATAGAGCTATTTCTTTCGCCACGTATGTCTTTTCAAGTCTTTTAACGAGACTGCTTAGAGCGGTTATGGTGGATTTTGCCTTTTGATAGGCATGTTGGTTGGGATGAAGTGGGCGGTCTGGGAGGATCTCACTTCTCAGATACTGATCAAGTACCTTTTCCCCCTGCCAGTGGCAGTGAAGTCGGAGGCACTGCTAGCGGCCTGGAGAGTAAAGCAATTAAGCTTATGGCTATAACATGGGGCATTGCGGGATACTATCCAGTGCACCAGAGTTCTGCTGCGTGGGGGTAGACCGCATGGTACCAAGGTATACGTTCAACAGAAACTTCCAAATCAACATTCCCACCAAAGAGGAATGGGCAGTAAACTCTCAGGATCTACTTGCCAATACGGGACTAATCTGGTTTACAGACGGATCCAAAATGGCAGGCGGAACTGAAGCAGGCATATTTGGACAGTCCCCAAGAGTAGAACTATCTACACTATTGGGGACTCATACGTCAGTGTTTCAGGCGGAAATAGTAGCTATCTCCGAATGCGCTGATGAATGTACTCGTAGGGCATACCAAAATTTGCCCATCACGATATACTCAGACAGCCAAGCGGCTCTTAAATTGCTCAGCAATCCTAAGAAAACCTCGCGGTTGATATTAGAATGCTGGGGAAAACTACAGGCGATGGTGCAGCGTAACGATAGATTGACGCTGTGTTGAATACCGGGACACAGTGGGTTTGAGGGTAACGAACACGCTGATCGGCTGTACCGGATAGGCTCCTTGGAGCACCTCTGGGGACCCGAACCAGCAGTGGGCGTACCTCAAAGCTCAATTAAGGCCACTATACTGGACAGACTGAGCAATTAGCATGTCCGAAGGTGGAAACAACAACCGTTTAGGCAAGCGAGACTTCTCATAGAAGGACCAGCCCAAAAGCAAACAGACTTCCTATTACATCTGGGGAGGAAAGACATCAAAGCCGCAGTAGGCGTCTTAACAGGCCATGGCCATCTGAACAAGCACCTAATCACATTGGGAATCAGAAACGATGCCCTCTATCGGAAGTGTAAAACAGAAGAAGAAACCTCTATTCATGTACTCGGACGGTGTGCAGCGTTTGCTGAGATTCAGGGTCTTCGGAGTCTGGTTTCCAGAACCTGAGGACATTCGAAGAGCCCCACTGAGACAGATCCTGGCCTTCATCAAAAGGTCGGATCTGCTCTAATGAGGCACGCAATAGACAGGATGCACAAAGGATCAAAAGGTCTGAGTGCTGCACATCTGGGCCCTGTCAATTTAGAAACAGAATAGATTAATGTAAATTCTTTTTGTCTATTCTCCCCCCCGCCTAATTTCTTGCAGCGCTGCTATATCAATTTTATATCTGTTTAGTTCGGACGCTATTTCCTTCATTTTCCCAGTACCACATTTCAGCCTTTTTCATTGCCGTTGTCGTCATCGTTTTTCGATCCATCTCTCTTCGCTACTACTAATGAGTCCTATGCCTCTTAAGGTGTTGTTTAATTGAACTCTTGCATCCATCTGTTCTGCTTGTACCCTCTCTTTGGCACTTGTTTTTGCTACGGGTCCCTCAATATTTTTTATGGGTACTAGTAAACTCTGCGTCCAATATTTATTCTTTTTGGTTATTGCTCCTAACTTTGTTAGCTCCTTGGTCCTGTTCTCCGTCCCTTCCTCAGTAGATCTTCCTCCTTTTTGACCATATTTCGCCCATTTTTATTTTTCCATTTTCAATTCTGGCTTCCTCGCCTTTTTCTTCTTCTAGTTCCTCCAGATTCCATTTCTCACCATTTACGATTAGTGCATCATCTACTATTATCGCCTGGTTTCCTTGCTTCCTGGCGTCTGTTAGGTATGGCGTTAGTTTGCTTCTAATGTCTCTAGTTTTTTTTATCTAGGTCTTCTTTAATCCCTATTTCGGTTCCGTTTAGCTTTTTCTTATTCTTCATTATTTCAATTTTCCGCATTCTTGTTGTCAGCCCTATTTTAATTGGCCTACTAGGCCAAGGTAAAATTTACAAATAAATAATTTAAAAATCTCTTTTGTGATATTCATTTACGTTTATAATTTGATGTATCAAGAAATTAAGACATAGCAAACCTTTCCAACAATAAATGCTCAATTTCTTCCCGCATTATACGGTTATCAGTTAAAATACTGCAAAATCGTTTAATCGCCGTTTCCAATTTATTTTCAAGCTGTTCTACAGACTTTTGTCCCATTAAAACTCTGGCTTGATATTGCACATCCGTAATTTGATTTTTACGTTCCTCTACTACTTGTTTGCTTACCTACATCAACATTTTATCTATATTAAAATATATGATCTATCAGACTGGGTGTAACTATTACCATATCAATTTGATAGTCGATTTCTTGCAAGTGTGACTTTTTCTCTTTAATGGATCCATCGAAAACGTCGTTTTCTTGGAGTAACGCATTGAGATTTCTCGTAATTTGCGTATCTGCCTTCTTTTTGGTGCTACAAGTAGCTACGACAAGGTCGGTTAATACGTTATTGTGTTCCTTGTTCAGGATTTGAATGACACGAGCCTGTTTAGCTAGTTTTCCTCCGCCAGTATAACTACCGCGATCTCTATCCATTATTCTGTACTAAAATAATACTAGAATGAAGGAACTATATACTTTCTACACTCTTAATTATTATATACTACAATAATTCAGCTTAAATAGTTTAATTATTATAAAGGTTAAAGGACTAAGGATAAACCAGGTCTCTTCAACACCTGAACCATTAGTATTTCTTGGTTTGACAAATTAAACCCTAATTATTAAACTCTAAGGAGAAGCTCCTGTTGTTATCAATATTAAACCAAAAACGCATAGTTTACTAATGCAAACATTTTGGTGTTGGCTTAAAAAGCTGTCTCGACGATACCTCTCTTTGAAGCCGCGCCAACTCGCCCTCCAGTTGCAGCTCCACTTCCAACTGTTCCGCATCTGTAAGAGGTCTTTTTGGTTTCGCCATTTTGAGGTATTAATTTACGACCCAAGAGATTTATATTTGTGTTATAATATAAAGAAGCTTTGTAGACAAAATGCGCCTGACAAATAAAAATGACAAAGTTTAGAAATTTATTAGCACAATCAATTGCTTTTTATTTATGCAATGGTAAAGTGATGGATTATTATTGAAAACGATTACAGGCGTACACGAATACACATTTAATACTTATGATAGATCCTCACAATTTACTGCTTACAGCCTAAATGTTTGACAACTAAGGGATGCTTTGAGGTGTGATTTTGAAAATACAATACGAAGTTGTCTAACACTTTACATCTAATGTATCTTTAACAAGTTTACTGCCATGCAGGTCACTGGTGACCTACAGTGTTAGTATCCAAACTAGGTCCTTGATGACCATTTCGTTGCTTGCCAACAGTAATAATTTTATTTTCAAAAAAGTGACCTAGAGGCTTTAGGGTGTGCAGACATGTGCGAGTGGAACAAAGCAGACACAAATCTATATTCCAAGTTTAGTTTTACTGTAAAAGAGCAGCAGTGATCGATAGTAAATGTTAGTATGTCAACAAGCATGGGTGTGGAAGACACATCGGAGAACTGAGAAAAAAATATTATAATGCCGCTGCTTGGAAGGGTAACACTAACGAATGCAATAACTTTCGATCAATATAAGAAATCGCAAGGGAACAGCCGGCTTACAGGCAAAATAGACAAACACAGGCTCACATGTATACGCATTGAGTGCATCAAAAGGGAAGAAATGAAAAGAATGACTATTATTTTGGCCCGGCGGGCAGCTTTTGATATCGTTCCACAAACTACACTAAACAGTCATGAACACATTAAGAATCTTAAACAATCTTCAAGAAGGTATGAAACGGTTGTACACAAGGATAGGTAAATAGGGTAAATGCGGGTATTGTTGGCAGGTCCCCGATGATCGGTACCTTCGTACAGTTTTTGTTTTAAACAGTGAATCGTAGGTTTTTCTAACAAATTGTATATATTTTGTCTGGCAACCTTGTATTATTGAATGCAAGCGGTACGCCATTTGTAACTCTTTCAGTTTCGATGTGAGAGGCTGATGTATCGGAACACGTTTGTCAAGGTGAGTTTTTTATGAATTTCTTAAGAATTCAGCTTCAGAAACTAGTTCATAATTTTGCCAATTTCATTCAGAAACCGTTGGTGTTCCTTTCATTATTAGTATATACCGTTATTCAATAATAATTCCAGTAAATACATGCTATAGAATCCATATTTTTTATTATTTTAGGGGTGCCAACGATTGGATGGCGAAACAGTGTTTTTCCAATGATTCCAATGGTTTATGCAGAGAACCAATCATTGAATCTTCTATTTCGATCATTGTTTTCACCTAAGCCAACGGATACTGCTCAATAGACCTCGTGTACGTGTTGGAAGTATATAATTTGGCTGAAAAATTTTGACATTGTTACTCGTATCACTGACATTCTTTTCAAATTTCAATTTTTGGAGGTTCTTGTTTGTTTCGCGTTTTCTCTTGTATGAAGGTAGCTAATGTTCCTGTATTTTTTCTTCTAGATGTCAAGTGAAAGTTAGTGAAAGCTATGTGAAGAGGTACACCGAAGAGCAAATAAAAATCGCACTGGAGGAAATAAAAACCGGCACATCAATCTTCGGCACTTCCAAAAAGTACAGCATACCAAGGGCCACACTGCAGTTTCGACTTAGTTCAAAATTTAAAAAAGTACTGCCCGGGCCTGACACGGTTCTAATACCACAGGAAGAAACTATTTTGGCAAACTGGATCGTCGAGAGTTCCCAAAAAGGGTCTCCCCAAAGGAAAAGCGATATCATCTCTGCAGTTTAAAACTTTTTGAAGAATAGTCCTCGAGAAACCTTATTCGCAGGTGGCACCCCTGGTCAAAGTTGGTACGACAGCTTCAAGACAGGACATCCGAGATTGACTAAAAGAACTTCAGAAGCTGTTACGAAACCAAGCAGCAACGTGTCGGAAGATAATATTCGTGAATGGTTGTCAAAAATCGAAGATTACATGAGGAGGAAAGATTTTCTTGACATACTGGATGATCTAAGCAGAGTTTTCAAAGGTGACGCGTCATGTTTCTATTTATGTCCTAAATCTGACAAGGTAATTGTCAGCAAAAGACAGAAAAACGTTTACGAAGTAGATCGAGGTGCAGCCAAACAAAACTTGACTGTAATGTTTTCTTATTCTGCATCTGGTGATGTGACTCCTCCACTTATCATTTATCCGTACAAACGTCTACCACAAGAAATTGTTCAGAGTGTTTCGGATGGTTGGGGAATCAGGATTTCCGATAATGATTGGATGAAGGCTGAGCTCTTTTATGAGTACATTGGCAATGTCTTCCGGAAATACTTAGTGAAACAAAATGTGACACTTCCTGTGATACTATTTGTCGACGGCCACAAAACCCATTTAACATACGAAATCAGCAAACTTTGTACCGATCTTCAAATAATATTTGTATCTTTGTACCCAAAATCAAAATGCATCCTTCAGCCTGCAGATGTCTGCTGCTTCAAACCACTGAAATCTTATTGGAAATAAGGAATTCAGGAATGGAGAAGAGAAAATCCTATGGCCAAGACGACCAAAAAACCAAAAAGGACTTCACTCCTATTTTGAAGAATCACCTGAAACCTGAGGTCGTCAAAAATGGATTTCGCGTAACAGGATCATGGATCCATGGAATGCCGCCGCCATTGATTATACTAAGTGTCTGGGGAAGATAGCCAACGCTGATGAGACAGTGATTATTGCAAAGAGTGTTGAAATTGCATCGCCAGTGTTGACATACGAAAAATTTGTGGAGATCGTTGGCAACGAGACAATCGCCTAACTTAAAAACTACATAGCTTCCAGAGAAGAGGAATGTTTTTATCAGATTATGAAAGCATTCAAACAAACCTCTTGCAAGATTCGACACAACTGCATCTTCAGAATATTTGTTAATACGTCAAAACGACACCGACGCCGACGCCTGGAGTGTCCCACTCCCACACGAGAACGTTTTTACTGAACATGAACATGACATTCTGAATATGGATATGGCATTTTTTGAAACAGTGATGTCCCACACCCCGAAATTGCCGAAGACGAAATAAGTACTTTCGGTCTTGAAGATGTTGCAATGGAGTTTCCTAATCCGAAACCCGCGATCTCGCCAGCGATAATAAGCGAAACGTCGAATTTGAGATCGGATGACATACGGGACGAACAATATCCGGAAACGATTGCTTCAGCTAACAAAATAACCATCGAAAGACCCATTTGCAACGAACCCCCACGACGAAAATAATGACTTATCAACGTTTCTATTTTTCCCGAAAACTCCCGATAGAAAGGGTAAGGAGACCAGAAGAATCCCATACGTCATAACTTCGTCAGGATTCAAACAGATTTTTGAATAGAAACAAAAACTTAAAGAATAGGAAATCGAAATAAAGAAGCAACGCAAAGACAAGAGACGGAGAATAGTATGGGTAAGAAAAAGACTGAAACAAATAAGAAGATTACTTCGAAAATTGCTTGGAAAACTGCTTCGAAGAAAGGTTGAAAGGCAGCCCCGACCATTGTACGAAAAACTGCGCCAAAGATGCCTCCACACCATGTACGCGATATATTTATTTAGAGACGAAGATGACTATTCCGATGGAGAGCAAATTACCACTGAAAAACAAGATGAAGTACAAACTAAGGCGACCGTATATGAAGGGTTGTGTTATTTTTGTGTCCAAAATATTTATGGTACAAATCTTGGAATAAAATGTCGAAGATGTACCACAACGTATCATATCATTTGCCTGAAGAAGAAAAACATGTTCGAAAACAATTTTGAATGTATCACATGCATAGAAAAATCGATTTAAACATCTTTGTTCCATATTTGTATTTCCAAGTACCTGGTTTTTATGTATCTGCTCAGTTTTTGTAAACATTTTAAGAATGTCTATATTTTTTTCATCGATAATGCAAAAACTAGCAATTTGAATTTGTTCAAATGTTTATTTTCATATTTATGATAAGATTATTTGTTTGTTATACTTATAGTTTAGTTCAATGTTCCTTTACTTGCAGTATAGCCTTCTTTAAATAAAACATGTTTGATATTGCTTTATTGTTCATTTCAAAATTGAAACCCGGTAATTACATTTTTAGCATAATTTACGCTAGGGGTGCCAATGAAACACGTAAGTCCAATGCCAATAATACCAATCAACGGTTCAATCTCCTATGCCAATGATTGGCTACACTGCCAATCAGTGGTTCAATTCTTAAGCCAATAACTGCCAATAACTGGCACAAATGCAATCCTTTACTTTTATTTTATTGTTCACTTATTTCAGGCACTTGTTTAATAAAAACTTGACAGATTTATGTTGCCAAGACATTGATCAAATCACATTTAAAAAAAAATCTGTTTTCTACCACTAATACTGATGATCTACTGAGCCTTCGAAGGTGAAGAACCTCTTAAGGTGCCAATCAATGAGTGTTTTACCCTAGTAAGAAGAAAGTGACGTGAGACTAAGGGTTCTAATATGTAAAAAAGTATTAAACAAAGAGCTTTACTAAGGCTACTGAATGTTCGCAATAATAATGGACTAAAATATTAAAACTAGCAAATAATCTAACCGAAATATAAACGCAAAACATTGGAACATGAGGATAATCTTCTTCTTCTTCTGTATATAAGCCAATGGCCTGTTAATTACCTACAATACAAACGTATGCCGGGCAGAAAGCTAACCTAACCCGTCGCATAGAGAAGAGAAGTTCCACTACATGGTTTACGATTGTATGACAACCGGGACTGACTGTGTTACGTACCTTGGGAAGTACGACCGGTAGCATATACCACTATATTAGTCCACACGTGAATCTGAGTTTTGAAAATTAAAATTTGACGGTGGGTCGCATGATGTACGAAGCCATGTGATAAGAATAGTCACTAAGGAAGTTTAAGGTATCTCGCGATGCATGGATCATTGCACCATCCTGTTGAAAATATCCATACCGTCATCGTGCAACTTATTTATGAACGGGAGCAGAATTGCTTCTGGATAAATGGCTGCTGTCAGTGTACCATTAACAAAATTGGATCTACCAATCTTCTCCTACTAAGACCTATCTAAACTCCGACTGTTTGTGGATATAGTAAAGTTTCAGCGAAAAGAGGAGGATTCTCCGTGCTCCACATTCTCATATTTTGAAAATTGACGTATCCAGATAGGTGGAACCAAGCCTCGTCCGAGAAGAAAGCTTTATCTAATAAACCATCGTTATCGATATTGTTTCAGAACCAATGGAAATAAAGCCGTCTTTGTGCAAAATCTTGTGGAAGCTGTTCGTGCACGACAGTCATTCGATATGGGAACATATGCGAATTTCCCTCTTTTAAGAGGGTTCTGCAAGTTCCATATGAAAGGTCAACTTGTGATTACATAGAGGGAAGTTGAGGAGGCATTAATGAATATTTAAATTTTCAACAATCGCATCGTGTAGTTTTTAGACCTACTAGTAGTTTTTTTCCTGGCGACACTACCGGTTTCACGAAATATCCTTACGGAGCAGATTAATTGATTGTAAAATTCTTGATACTGGAACACAACTTCTGGAAATAGGCCTGGAAATTCTGCAGAACAATCTGGAATGGAGTAGGTCCACTGGCCACTATAGGTTTTTGAGCAGTAAAAAAATAACACTACAGAACGTTGTTTGCTCTTAATTAAAAACTATTTTTAAATAAACTTAAAATAAACACTTTTTAGCCAACAACAACAAATAAATTACAACAACCACATTAAAGACATTTTGCCAGGTTTTTTTGATTTGACAGTTGTTTAAGTTGGCATTTCTTAATAGTTCAATCTCAGACATGCATAAAAATTTCAGAGCCCTTCTTCATGTTATTTACGTGCTGACAATGTTCTTGTGATATGTGCTATAACACAAGAATGTTACATAATACAATACAAGAAACAGAAATAAATATTAACAGCAACGGAAGCAAAAGTAAACAGCAGGAGAAAGAACGTTAATAAGATGGAGAGATGACCTATTGAAGGTTGGTAGGATGGGATAGATTGCAAAAACTGAAAATAGGTAGAGATGAAGAGAGTATGAGGAGAGCTATATTTATCGGTGGATGATTTGAGAGCTGAGAAGAAGAAATGAACAAAACGAACAAAGGAGAACACCATTGGTGTTCTTAGAGGAAGGTTCTAAAAATAGTAACTATGAACACGAAAATGTATTGAAGACAGCTGATGAAAGGACAAGAAGCTTTCCACTCCAAGATAAACACAGGAGCACAATTAAGACAGTGGATATAAGGTACTTTAGGAGAATAGTAAGACAAACTCTAAAAGATAGGATGAAAAATGTTACAGCAAGAGGAGTATTGAAAACGGGGCAGTTAATGGAGACAATAGTATGAAAACAATTGAGGTCATGTGGTAGGAATGGAAGAAAAGAGAGAGAATATTACGAAAGTTTATGGAAGCAAGAAGAAAAAGAAAGATGAGAAGAGAAAGACTAAGGTTAGCCTGGATGGATATGGTTAAGAAAAAAAGAGAAATTGTAGAAGAAACGAAACAGGTTAATAAGAACAGCAGGAATTTCCAAAAGTGAATTCACAAACTGATAACTTGAGATAGAAAGAAACTTTAAAGAAGAACAAGACGAAGAAAGCATTCGATAACTTTCCAATTTTACTATATCGTACAAAATAGACATAAATTTATTCGTTCAGTTTAGTTTTACTATAAAACACTAGCAGTGGCTTATATTACATGCCAGTACGTCAACAAGCATGGGATATAGAAGACATAACGAAGAACTGAGAAGAATAATAGCGCTTCATAAAAAGGCCAATACTTACCAATGCGATAAATTCCAACCCATAAAACGAATTACAAGAGGAATAGGAAAAATAGACAAAAACAAGATCACATAGAAGTATTGAGAATAGCAGTAGGAAAGAGATTAGAAGAAAGAAAATTACTTTATCTATTATTATTAGCCTTGCAAGCAGCACTTGATACAGTTTGACAAACTACAGTATGGACAGCTAAGGAAACATTAAGAATCTTAAAGAAGCTAGAAAAAGGCTATATACATGGACAGAGGGAATAGTTAGAAGAAAGGGACGTGAGGCTAAAGGTTCTAATATAGAAAAGGTATCAACAAAGAGCTTCACTAAGAACATTAAATTTCCTCAATAAGTTTATGGAAGCAGGAAAAGCAAGTAGGAAGTGAAAACCCAAGGTTAACTTGGACGGACGTGGTTGAGAGAAAAAAAGTATGTAGAAGAAGCACAGTTTGGGCAGAACAGCAGAAAATTCCAAAAGTGAGTTAACGAACCAACACCTTTAGAATAGAAGGAAAAATTAACGAAAGAGAAAAAGAAAGCAGGCGACAACTTCCAGTTCTTATGTAGGACACCAATAGTCGTTGATATTAATTTACCTGTCCTTGAAGGAAATATATAAAATGATACAATTACAACAATTGTTAATAAGAACTAGAAGCATTAATTTGTTTATATAAATATTACCAACAGGCCACTAAATTGACGTGATTAAATCACAGAACACTATCAAATATACTATAATCGTGCCTTGGACAACCCGGCTGGCTACCGTTTCAGAAAAATGGGTTGAAGAAACTTTATAAAACTGTCGTTCTAATAATAATACTGGTACTGAAAATACATATTCAGTACCGTCAAAAACCATAACAACATGTGGAGACTAATACTGATATTTCACCATGGCAGTAAACGTGTTAAATCCATTATTGTTTAAAAATCAATGGATTTTATATGAAATACAGTCTGATTCGACCTAATCCGAACTAAAATTTCAATACACGACTGTATCGATAAAATCACACCTTCACAAGAGATCATAAAAATAAAATTAAAATTATGGTTTGACCAAATGAAGGTCAGTACATGTGCAATTAAATATTTTTAATTCTTCTTTTATATGCCTACATGAAGTTTCTTCTTCTTTCCAACCTGGAAAGTAAATAATTTGATAATACAATATGCTACAACTTTTTAAAAGTTTTCATTTTCACACAATTCTCAGATATTTTGCTTCATTTACATTTTTGTACACATTTCTACACCACTAACTTTTTCTATAAATAACCTAATGCACGGGCTATCATATTCAGTAGATTTGCTTTATTCTTTATAAACACCAACAGAAGGAATGAGTAAAGTAATCATTCATTATGAAAGAATACGTTCTTGTTGGACATTGCTTATATTTAAAACACGATTTAAAAAATTATATTTAATGTTACTTGAACACCGAAGTGTGATAAAATTCTTGACAGAAGAAGGGAACGGGTTAAAAGCTATCTATGACAGGATGACAGCGGTCTACGGAGAAGAAGCTCCGTCTTATTACAAGGTTAAATTTTGTTGCAAACAATTTTGTTGAGGGGGCGGGTATCCGTCGAAGATGACTCGATGATGCGACTAATGAAGAATTGTGCCAGAACTTTGAGGTTATGGTGCAGGAGGACCGATGTTTGAAAGTTGCAACTATATGTTCAGAATTAGGAATTTCTGAAGGAAAATTAGGCTTGAGTAAGGCGTCAGCGCGGTGAATTCCAAGGCTCCTTACTCCGGAACAAAAATTGCTACGATCAACATTTGTCCAGTTCAGAATTTCTATAACGAATGGTGACTGGTGGCGAAACTTGGGTTCATTACTGGCATCCTGAGACGAAACAAGAATCCATGCAATTCATCCGTAAGGGTTCTCCACCTTCCAAGAAATGCCGAACCCAACTTCCTGCTGAGAAGTTAATGGCCACAATTATCTGGGGCATGGCGAGAACATTATTGATAGAATACATGCCAAGACGGATTACACTTACTGGAGAAATTATGCCAATGCTTTAAAAAATCTAACGAACATCATTGGTGAAAAACGATAAAATTTCCGTCAGGAAAGCGTCTTGCTTTGGCATGACAATACACGAGTCCTCGAACGGTCGTGTCTGTTTTAGAAGAATTTGGGTTTCAGGAGATTGATCACCCATCCGTCTTACAGCCCAGATATGGCACCATCTGAGTTTTATCTGTTTAGAAAATTGAAGAACTATTTAAGAGGACCAAAATTGTACTCGGATAACGTACTGAAACAAGCCGTCGGTGACTACTTCGCTAGTCAGCCAAAGGAATATTTTTCTGAAGGTATAAACCAATCTCCGGACAGATAGCGTAAGTGCGTTGATATAGATTGATGTTATATTGAAGAATAAAATTATTAACATTTTTGTGTCTCTTTCGTTTCATGGCTAGGTATTACATTTTTGAGTTCCCCTCGTAGCATCACGGTGTGAAGAAACCCCGCCATCGACCCCTGCACGCTAAGCTGCTATTATCTGGCAAACCGGAATCATATTTATTGGAATAGGAATCAATTGTCAGAGGAACTACACTTCTTTGATGAAAGAATAATATAATTCACTTAACGCATCTTCAGAAAGGGAAGATTTCCATTTATATGAGTTATAAATATCTGTTCGTATATTAACATTTTGCAGTATTTTCAAGCTTCCGTGGTACATTATAAAATGCAAATATAACCTGAATTTAACCGAAGATATTTTTCCTTCAATAAAGATTGATAACACTGAAGAAAAAGCCAAGGAGAAATATTATTCTTCTATTGTTCGTCTTCTGTTGTTATACTTATTTCTCTTCTTTGCTTTCTTCGTCTTTCTTTTCGTATTCTTTTTAATCTTCTTCGTCTTTTTTCTTCTCACAATAGATTTTTTGTAAGAAGAAGAAAACGGCAATGGGTTCTAAACTCTATAAAAGTAAACGTCAAGTTATTCGGCTGAAATTATAGTATACCATTTAAAGTAACTAAAAACTTGACAAATTAGTCGAATTATGTGTGTGCACCAAAATCAAAAATCTGGTTGGGAAAACACCTTCTTGAAATTATCGCAGTTGATTCGTACATTGCACGCAACATGTGCCGTCAGCTTAACTGTTTCCTTTTCTCTTTCTGCTATTCTTGTCTTGGGGGTAGTCGACCGCGCGTAAATCATCCTCCCCTCGAGCTTCCTTCGACCTCGACGTTGATGAGGTAACATTAGCTGTATTATTATTAACTAACGGTGAATATTGCAAACAATGATCGTTCGTTTGTTGTTTATCGAGTGCTTCGGTTGTTGAGACTTATAATTGTTTGTCATTATTATTAACAGCCCTCCTCCCACTGGTGGACATCGGTGTCTTCTCTACCACGTGTTTCTCTTCAGCTCACTAAAATCACCAGGCAACAAAGAAAATAGTAATTTATCTTTCATAAACAATCTACAACAAAAATTTAACTAAAATGAACACAAAATGATTTCGCACTGAAATCTGTGCTCCTTAGGTATACACTCGTCCGAAGATGGATAGCGGGCGGGGGAGGTAGAAGCACGGTCATCACTCGTCCACCAACGAGTCCGTCACAGGTTTGCTGTGTTCCGATTCTTTAAGCGTTCAGCCAATTGCATTCTTGCAAGACATCCAACAACAGATGTTGTAGAAGAAGTAAGCTGAAGACTACTATTTACAGAGAAAAGCTATATTCTCATGCACAAAAAATAATCATTATAGCTGCCAATTCCAGAGTAATAAGCCTCTTGAACACTACATCTAAAACAATTTGCAAAACTATATTGAAGGGAGTGCATGGTTTCAAGTTTTAACAAAATTGAGAGATGATCATTTTCAAATTGTACACTCGTCCGAAAACAGTTTTTCATCCCACGGTATCGTTTCTTGAAGTTTTCCCCTTGACCATTCCACCCGGTGTCTTTGTTGAGCCACAGTTCTTGCAGGACATCTCAGGGGGCGGTACGAGGTAAGCCCTACCTCAAACAATAGATTTCTCACAGTTTGGTCGGAGAGTCGATTTTCTGTGGCATTCTGGAGCACTTGCTGTAGGTGTCGAGCAGTTGAAAAGGTGTGTATTCTTGCAATAACCAAAAGTCGATCCTCACGAGGTGTTGTGACGCGAAAACATCCACTGCCAGGCCTTCTTGCAGTCGTACCTGTATCTCTATGGCGCGAAAGGACTCGTCAAATTACGTAACTTGATATATCTGGAACAAGAAATCACCCACTGTGTGCAATAGATATTCCTAGCGCCTTGCTTTATTTTGTTTGCAGAATGGGAATTCCGCCAATTCATAAATTTTCTTTTCGAGGCTTCGATTTATGTGCGAAGCAAAGGGCAACGGGTTCTAAACTCTATAAAAGTAAACGTCAAGTTGTTCTGCTGAAACTATAGTTTACCATTTATAGTAATTAAAAATTTGACAATTTAAGTCGAATTATATGAGTGCACCAATCAATAATCTGGTTGGAAATACCGTGTGGTTTCCTTCCTCGTCGTTACAGATGTTGGTCTCGTTACTTTTCTTCTTTAAATGTTCCCATAAAAAGCTTCCGTTCCAGCACTTGCTCTATGTCACCGAATATTGTATTTGACTTTCAAGACACCCAGTTCCTACTTCTGTTGAAATTATCGTAGTTATTCCGAGCGCACATTTAATACCATGTGGCGATAAGGCCCTGTGCGTCTTTGCGATATCATTCGTACATCGCACGCACCGAGTTGGAACTAGTGCCGTCAGTTAACTGTCTCCTTTCCTCGTTCTGCTATTCTTGTCTTGGGGAGAGTTGACCGTGAGTAAGTCATTCTCCCTTGGAGATTCCTTTGACCTCGACGTTGATAAAGGAACATTAGCTGTATTATTATTCATTAACGGTTAACATTGCAAACAGTGATCGTTCTTTTATTGTTTACCGAGTGCTTCGATTGTTGAAACATATAATTGCTTGTCATTATTATTAACATCCCTCGTCCCACTGTTGCACATCCGACGTGTTTCACTTCAGCACGCTAACTGAAGAACATGGAAGACCTATAGTTCAACGTCGAATCCGAACTACAGAAATTCCAGGGAAGGTTTTTAGCATTAAGATTCCACGGTTACCAAAGCCGGATTAGGAAATTGTGTGTGGTGGGTAGCAGAAATAGAAGAATTTTATAAACTACTTAAAAACGTTCTACCAATTGAACTAGCACCACATTGTAATTCTTTGTACCATCGATAAACTAAGCAACCTTCTGTTGCCATTTGTTTATTAGAGGCAATATTGAATTTGTATTGTATTGTGATATTAAATTCAGTTAAAAGTGGCTCTGCAGTTATTTTCTTGCGGCCAAAATGTCAGGTTAAGGTCTCGAGGTCTTTGTTTCTCTTAAATATATTTAATTAATAATAGGATCAACTCTGGTTCTTATTTGGAACGTATATGTTTCTTATTCTGGATTGCCTGTACCAAAATTTCTTATATACACATACACATATATATATATATATATATATATAGGACTGGGGTGACTCAGTGGTAAAAGAGTCAGGCTTTGGCCGTAATAATTTGAACGCTTCCCGGTTCGAATCACTTCATGGGCCAGAAAATTTTTCTAATTCCCTGGTTGGTTGGTCGGTACTGGGTCCAGGTTTCCATTTACCAATGGGATAAAATTAGTGGCACTACTCATGTTATGATTGATCTATAGGAGTAACAGGATCATATACACAAAAATACACCATACACTAGGCACGTTAAGTACGGGTACGCATCAAAACGGTAACCCGCAGAGTCGGGCCCTGTTGTGCCTTGCACAAACTAGCTTAGCTTTGCTTCACACCAAAAGCGATGGGCCTGTGAAAGCTCCATAATAATAGTAATAATGGTATTTATATATATATATATATATATATATATATATATATATATATTTGATACCACCATGGATAACTTCTGATAGAAACTGATTTACTTACTTTTCTTCTTTATGTATATTTTGTTAAACGTTTTTAGGCAAGGTGAAAACACAAGTGAATTTTCTATCTCTGAGGCTTTCAAGAGACTCTTCGTTTAGCAGTGACTTGGAAGAGTGGCACCCACTTTATTGACCTACTCCGTATATATAGCTTTACCAAACTCTTTCTTCCTGTAATAGTGATCCGCGAAACCCCCTACTCTCTGAGCTAACTAACGAGCTCGTTCCGGCGGTTCAGTTTGTTGCTGGTTGGTGTAAACGAGGGTTTGGCGTATAACAACAATTTCTGGCGCTCTATTTTTATTTTAGCACGCAAAAATTTCTAATATACACAATCATACCTAAATAATAAATTAGTGGTGCCGAAATATGCTCAAAAATTAAAATTAACTTGCATATCTCTTACAAACTTAGTATCTTCAAATCTACCTGTAGTATTTGCTTAATATTTTATCGTGTTAAAAATTTACTTACCCCCGCTTTTTCTTTTAAATACATATTAGCTGTAAGTTCGCCAACTTTTCGTTCTAAAATTCCCAAATACACCATAGCGTTGTAGTTATTAATGGTAGCATCTCCACCTGTTGCAAGAATTTGAAATGTAATACTAAAACTTGTCCATTTTAAGTTCTTCCTATTACTTACCTAAGAGTTGCAAAATTGGTGTGTTATCACAATGAACCATGTTAAAAAGTCCATCAACCCCATTTAAAAGGGCGTCTAAACCTTTGTCAGTTTCATTCAATTTTTCTTGCGTTTTCTTAGCCTAAAACACAATTCGTAACCTTCAAAATATTCATTATTTTGTGGTTCTACCTCATCAGTGGCATTTTCTAAGTCGGTTGTTAAAGTATCGACTGTTTCTTTTTGTTGCAGGGCTCGTATAGCATTGAGTTCCTTTTGATTTTCTATTATAATAAAACTTTTCTCAATTATGTAAAACATAGCTTTTAATATTTATCTAATACAGAACTATTACTACCTATATCAATTCGCAACTGAACAATTCCATCCGAAATCACTTCTATCTCATGGTTTAACTCATTAACATAGTTGAACAAAGCAAAATTCTCCTCCTCCTGCTTGAAGTACTGGCTGGCCAATCTATTGGTGTCTTCTTCGTCAACCAAGTCCTTGAAAATACGACATAAACATCTATTCAACTTCTTCAATAAACTTACTTGAATTTCTTTCAGCATGTCTTGGTACCGCATTAGCTGCCTGTCCATTTCTTCCTTCTGCATTTCCTTTTTCTTCATCTCCTTCTCTTCAAGATCCCTTAGAATACGTTTCTGGCCCTTTACCCCAAGGAAATCGTACAGCATGTGATCATGGTCCAATTGCCTCTGAAGCTCCTTCATTTCTTGCGTGTGAAGCATGAGGTCGTTCTGATTTCGAACTCGCAAGGCTCGTAGCTTCGAACCCCATTCTTCGCGTTGGTCATAAGCCACTGTGGCTTGTTCTATGAGATCCAGCATAAGCTTTTTTCCTTGATTCAGGTTTGCTAAGAGTTTTTCCCAGACAACGTTAAAGTGTGACCTTAAAGAAAGCAAGAAACAGATATGGCAGGAATGCTAGATTTGCTATTGCAATTGTATCAGAATTGATGCAACTTGTAAACCGCGTAAGAAATAAACTCTCTGGTTGTAAAACAGATCTGTTCTTAGATCAGTAGCTGAATATACGCTAAAAGATTATTAGAGGACCAACAATATTAGAGAGGAGTTAGATACTTTTGAACTCAATAACAAAATAAAAGACTACGGAAACAAGTGGAAACATCATCTCAATAGAATGCCCGAAAAATGGTCAACCACGAATATATTACAAATATAAGCCTAGAGGGAAAAGAAACCCGGACAGATCAAGGAAGAGGCGGATGAAATTCCAATACATGATTAAAGAAGAAGAAAAAGTTAAAAGAAATTCAGTTGGAGCTCCTGGCACTTAGCTCCCATTCATACTTTTTTATGTTTTCTACAGTAAACGAATCGGTGCTTTATATTTTTGTTACTGACACCCAAACTACACAAATATACTTTACCATCTCACGAAAGAGGAAACATGTTAAATGTATTTTTGAATCAATTTTCCATTTTAAACCTTGCCCATAATAGCGACACATATTTTCTCCATAAAAGAAGTATATAGGTGTTGGTCAAATCAGGATAGTTAAGTTGTAAGCTACTAATCTCCAGTACGCATTGACTACGCCGGTTCTAGAGCCGCCTAGTTAGGATTGTACTGAAGGTAAAGATCGTTATTTTAGTTGTTCTATAGGCGTATTGTATACGGGTACCAACGATGGATTGGAAGAGAACGTCCAGTATCTTGGCTGCCGAGATCTCCGGATCTGAACCCTTTAGACTTTTACCTTTCAGTTTTGCCTTAAAAATTTAGTGTATGCACAAACAGCGAACAAGAAGGATGATCTAGTGGATACGATTTAAAATGCTAGCGATTATGTTAGAAGATTGCCAGGGATTTTTGAACAAGTTTGACAATCGTTAAAGCGCCGAGCAGAAGTTTGTATTCAGAGGCAGAGAGGTCATTTCGAACATTTAATTTCATAACTCTTAACATCAATCAATTTACAATGTTAAACTTGTATCTTTATAACAAGGTATCGGTAAACATAAGTCTATATCAAATTTTTGCTTATTTTAACTCCCTGTGCAGATTGCCAAATTTACTACATATCTTTGCAGAACACTCTGTAGAATGCGTTACACTGGAGTAGAATAATAAACCAGAGCAAATAAGTATATGGTTATATGTTACATAGATCATGCACAAACGTATAAACATATAATCATTATCAGATTTAAATAAGTAAACCTAAAAGTTGCGAAAATAGGAGGAGAATATTTAAAAACTTTTATAAAAAGATTTAGAATAGAATAAAGGAACAACTTGGGATAACTCAAATAATAATCTTAAGGATTCTCAATGTTACAATGAGAAATAATGCAATATGAACTGTTCTAGACATGTTTCGGAAAGAAACATTAAAGGAGAACCATCTAAGAGAATTTTTTTCACAAAAGCGAAATACATAAATATGTATGGTCAAATTAATAATAGATTATGTATTTCTTTCTTCCTTTATCAATTTCTCTTTTACCTTACGGTGTCGATGTTGCCATTCATACATTCGGGATTAACTGAAGGTGATGGGTCTCTTTGGACATGTATCTCCCCTCAACTACATTCGCTCTCTACATTTTCACAATTTTGTTAATTGCAAGAATGATTCTGTGTGTAGCCTTGTTACTTCTCCTGGTCAGCCAGTGGTTGGGAGAAGCGCCGTTAATTGTAACCCAACGTCGAATGGTTACCGAGCTCAATACCGACCTTAGGAATTACAGAAAAATTTCTGCTTATCCCAAGGTTAGAACCGAGGACGCGTTGCGAGCCCAGTCCTCTTACCACTGGGCTACTCGGCATTCATAATAGATTATATAATGTATTAAAATAATTTACCAACCAAGTAGATATCACAGACAAGAATGTAGAGCAGAGGATACCTGGACCATTTACTACTAATTTTACACATTACATTGTTTATATAAAAAATGAAAGGAACAGAAACACTCCTCAATTCAGAGAAGCATAGAAAAAGTATACAAAACACACTTATTAACTGAAGACCAACAATAGAGAATATTAACAAAAAATTACCAGATGTAGAAATGAAGAAGAACGAAGAACGAAGAACGAAGAACGTAGAAAAAGATTGGAATCAACAATAATACTAAACAGTAACTGAAGCACCAGAAACGAAGAAAAACTACAAAAGAAGATGATGTCTAAAAATATAGTCACCAGATATTTAAGGAGCAATAGATAAATACTAATAGCATATCGAAAATTCCCCCACAGTCCCATAGACAAAATGAAACGGAATATACAGAAAAAAGTAATAATACAAACAGTATAATAAAACATAACTTACTCATCAGCAAGATTTTATAAATTCTATAGATGATCATCCGTAACATACTAAATAATCAAGACATATAATGAAATTAGAATAGAAGGAACACACTTAAGCTGCATTGAAAAGCAAACATTAATAATAATAATAATAATAATAATAAGGTTTATTTAAAACATGCTCGTAAAATTTACAGTTTTCATTACAGTTACAATTTTTGTTTTGATTACGTCTAGAAAAAAAGTTGGTGCCTTAATGCTTTAATTAAACTGAATTAATACTCACTGAAGCATAGCTTGTGCGTGAGGTTTGTAAGTAAATCCGGTACAGTATTGAATTTATTAGCTATCTTATTTCTAAGATTACAACTAATTTATGTATTGCACTCTTTATGTGTCTACAGTTTGGTAACTACTTATCAGTCTATGTGAGATTGCACTTAATTATGTTACATAGTTTTATGGTTACGGTCTTAATTAAATTATTATTCTAAGTACAAAATCGTTTCTAATTATGTTACATTCTTAATTTATTGTCTAAAACTTAACATATTTCCAGGGGAGCAGTGAAAAAAATAAAATAGAATACAAGTATCTTATAGAGTAGGAATTCCT
>JABXWE010038216.1:0-18627 GCA_014611495.1 Limonius californicus
TAGAAATTGACATATATTTTTACCATAATTGTTAAATAAATTCTTAAAATTACATTAAATGTTAATAAAAATCAACTCATAGCTTCTTAACACACATTAGCTCATTCTTATAAACATATTTATCACAAAAGGAAAATTAAAGTTCAACAAAATTACAAACTATAATGTAACTGTCAAATTGATTACAATTTTACCCATAATTCACTAATTACAGCTCAAGAAGACACAAATAAGACTGAAAAGTTTCCTCTATACCTTTATGAACATGACTGTGAACAAATACAAACCAATCGAGGACCTAAAATTCAAATTACACAGCTTTGCGATACCCATTGATCATGGGAAACTACTGAATCCTTTCTATTACTTTTATTTAGATATCGAAAATTTAATACAACTCCAAAAGCATGCTCAACTTTTATTTTAGAATTGAGAAACGAAACGAATTGGACGTCTAGGGTGGCTTAAGAACTGTAGTTTCTTGAACAAAATTCGTATCATCAAAATGTACCAGACACGAGTAAAGGTAGACATGTATGCAAATTTCCCCTCGAGAAAACATCAACATCAAATGCGTACAGCATGCAGCATACGTTATTATTAATGCATCAAAGACAAAACGTGACGGATGATGGTGTGTGAATGGATTCGTAGAGTAGCTAATGAATACTTGACATAAACTTCAGTAATTATGGAGATACTTGCGTCTCATCTTCCTAGGAACATATTCTCATTACAAAACCGTGATTGTAAATGGCAGTAATCGTCCGAATATCTGCAAGGAGCGAAGATCATTGTCAGTGCTTTGGTATTTATTTACTTTCTAATAATTTGTGTCTTTGGATTACGAGTGTTCATTATTAAAATGTTTACTTAATCCGACTTACAATTTTTCAGACTTCATAACAGTTGAAGATGCAGTAATCTCTTTTTTATGCGTTTTGGGCGTTTCATGTACCCCAAACGGAGAGGACCTACAGCTTAAGATAGCTCCGAATTATGAGAAATGCAAGCACTTTTACTGGAGGAAGATTTACAGAGAAATATTCTTTACTGATCCGCCCTTGCTTTGCGTGACCGAGCGATAAACGTTCAGTGTTCTGTTTTTTGGAATTTAAACCATACCTCGCGGTAATTTTTAATCCAGCGACACGTCTTACCATAGGCTGAATTCAAGGGGAATTTTAACCATATTCTGAATAAATGTTAAAAATAATATTATATCCCTGTATTACTCTCTTATTCAGCTTAGGAATTTAGAGGTAGTACCTAACGCGTGAAGAAGTTAATATTTAACTTTAAACAATTACAATGGGTCATGGTAATTTAGGACAAAGGAAATTATTTTTCTAAGACTTAAAACCGGCTGGATAAATACAGCTCTAAAAATTACTCTTGCCTAAACCTATGCTTATACAACGTTTTCTATGTTAACTAGCTAAAAGGTGAGCGTAGTGACTAATTCAACAAACAACGCTTCAAATTTATATTTAAAAATAGATTAATAAGAACTAAAGTACTTCAAACATGGTCGTTAGGCAGGGAAAACCTGTTTGTAAGTTATTTGAGAATCAATATAAAATAGACATGGAAAAAATATGCATTGATATAGTGGGGCTTTAATAGGAGGTGATTTTCTACATCTTCTTTTCATCACGTAGTGTACTGTTGGTGACATAGAAGATTAGGGACCTACAGCTTAACGCGGGTTCTGAACTTTTGTAGTACATTACATTTAACGTTCATGGAGGTGCTACTAAGGTATTTCATTGGTTCAAAGTGAAACCTTAGCTGGTTACGCTCAAAGCGTCAAACTTGTTAAACATAGGCAACACAGCCAACACTTAAATAACTTTGGGGGTTGTCTTAATGCTGTACAATGAAAGGAAATTGATTTTGAAAATTTCGTAGACTAGATCGCTGCTCTAACCTGTATCTTGTAAACACCAGCCAGGCACACTTATCTCCAACCGGGGGTTGTAATTACACTTCTACACTAAAAATTTACTGTTTTGCGTTGGCTGTACGTATTGAATTGCGTCTTGTTGATGGGAATTGTGTGATCTATATTTAGGGTATGTTGGGATGTTATTATTTGAGATGTGTGGCTGCTGGTAATCTGTCCTAATTAAATATTGAACTGCTTGCTCAACCGATTCGCTACACTTTAATAAAGTTATGATGTGAGCGTTGTAATTATTAATAGAGCTGTGCATTGTGTGTTACTAAATATTGATCTGCGCACAGTACTTATGCTGTGTTCTTGGTAGTTATTATGCAGGTTGTGTGCTAATTGATGGTGTTGTGTGTACTTAATCAAATATTGAACAGTATGTTAACGAATTATTTTTTAGGCTTACATGCTTATTGAAAGTGCCGTATTTACGTAGTTTATTAAACAAAGGGTATGCGTGAAAATTATTATGTGATCTGTGTACCTGTTGGTGACGATGTGTGTACCCAAGGAAATATTGAGCTGTGTGCTTAACAGATGTGCTACATATTTAAAAATTATTATTTGAGTTATCTAATTATTAGTAAGGCTGTGTACTTTTTAAATCAAATATTGGTCTGTTTACTCAGTAGTTGTGCTGTGTGCTTGAAAGATAATATGTAAGTTGTGTGCTTACTAATAGTGTTGTGCGTTCCTAATCAAATAATGAGCAGCATGCTTACAAGTTAGTATATAGCTATACGTGCGCATTGAAAGTACCGCCCGTATGTTTATAATGCTAGTAGTATGCGTTAAATGCGTTATTATGCGATCTGTGTGCCTGTTGTTGACATTGTGTGTACCCAATTAAATATTAAGCTGTATGCTCAAAAGATGTACTACATATTTAGAAATTGTTATTTGAGCTATGTAGTTATTAATAATGCTGTATATTGTTAAACAAATATAGGTCTGTGTGTTCAGTAGTGTTGCTCTGAGCCAAAAAAGTATTATTTAAGTTGTGTGCGTATTGTGTACCCAATTAAAAATTGAGCAGATAGCTTACAAGTTATTATTTGATTTTGCATTTCGTTGATGGTGAACTGCGTACATGATTGAATGTCGAAGGGTGTTTTTGCAAGTTATTTAAGCTGTATGCTTGTTGAGGGTGTTCTATGTATTTTATTAAATATTAAGTTGTGTGCTAAAAAGTTGCGCTAATTCTTGGTAGTTTTTGTCGAGCAGTGTGGTAGTTATAATAAGCTACGTGCCTTATTATATGTAAAGTTGTACGGTCAATGATTGCGCTGTGTGCTTGAAAATTATTATTTGAACTGTGTGCTTGCTGAGGGTGGGCCTTAGTTGGTTTGCGTGATTAATTGTAATCTCGTGCATACGGCCATATCTATAGTAGAGTTGTGTTCTTGCAGTAGATTATATTATAGTTGAGCATGTTCATCACAGTGTAGAACAATCTAAATGTTGAGCTGTGTGTTTAATAGTTATTCTGTTTTCTTGGAAATTATTATTGATAGTATGAGTTTATTGTAAGCGCAGTGTGTACTTAATAAAGTTTCGTAAATCATTTCCTTCAAGTATCTAGTTTAATTGCAGTTAATACATTTTTCACGTCAAACTAGTCCATTAATGGCCCTGAGTAATTTAAATATGCGGCGTGGTCCACATTCAACTGTAATTAATAGTGTGCTTTGTTCTTAATTAATTAAAATTTTGATCAAAGTTATTAAAGTATTGTGCCACCGCACATCGCCTACCACAAAAACTAAGTTTTTGGGTTAAAACTCAATCTTGTGCATCAGAACGACATCTACAATTATATATATAATTTCGGTTATAGCGTCTGTGTACGCCTTCCGATGCCCAATTTCCACTCTTTTTTGTTGGTCCACAATCCTTCATGTAAGTTCCGTGCTCTCATGGCTTTTCGTATACCCTCGCTCCAGTGTTTAGGGGGTCATCCTCTTTTCCTTCTTACGTTTGGAGTCCATTGCAAAACTCTTTTTGGAAGTCTGTCGTCTGTCATACGTTGTACATGCCCGTACCATATTAGTTGTCGCTGTTCTATTTCTTCTATAATTGTTTCTTGTAGTCCCATCTACAATTATACTTTAATTAATTTATTGAATAACTCATACTAATTGTCGAAGTAACAACATGATGTAGTTTTACCACGTCATAAATTTGAAATGTGAGTGCTCTGCTATTTTTATACTCAGTCTCTTTCCTAGAGGTATTCGGCAATTAAGAGCGACCATCGCTACTTTCATTGCATTACCAAACAAAGCTAATTTAAGTCAGCAGCGAGGCTGACAAACCAAACCCTTTGTATTTTGATTGAATTACAAACCCAGGTTCTAATATCATCTAACCAGTTTTCACTTGCTAATTTTAGTTTGTCTTTTAAGTCGGATTGCCTTTCCTGATACTATACTACTTACTAATTACTTCAGCAAACCGCACGGTCGCTATGAAGAACCCGATTTGTCGTTGAGCTGTAAAACGTAAGCTGAGATTGGCCTCTTATTCGGAATTGTTGCTTCCAGGCATTAGACAGTATGGGGTTGGCTTTTTGCAGTAGTGTAACTTTAGCTTATTATAGTTGTCTAGACACAACGGTAATTTTGAAGCGATGAACTTATTCCGTTAGACATTTATAAACAGATATCGTGTTATCGAACTCACTGTCACAAAACAAAGAGTAAAAGATAAAATACAAGGAGGTAGGCTTCCACTATACTATATACGACTTTCAAAAGTGAACATTAAATAATGTATACAGAATACAAAGTAGTGTAAATTATATAGCTAATTCATATGCAAATTCTTGAAGGTATAGTATAATGCAAATGTCTAGAAATAGTTGTCTCTAGCGCATTCTTGTGGGGTTGTTTAATTTTTGTATGTTCTTTTGTGTGGTTCTTACTATAGATTTGATTCTTGTAAAATTAGCAGTGGTGGAGCGATCAACGTGTAAACATCTTATTAAAGCATAATACTCACACATTGTCAAATTCATAATTAACAGTCTTATTCGTACCAGTGCTAGAAACCGGCCTCATCTCTGGCACGTATTTCTTCTCAGCGCTAAGGTAGAAAATCACACATTAAAAGACTAAAATAAATGTTTTAAGGAACATATTTACCTATATAGCGCCAGTCCCATAGCCAAATGCTATTAATCAATGCAGGCTGCGGTCACTACTAGAATAGGTGACCCGTTTAGTGGTACAACAACAGCGACCGGCCATGTTTCGTAGGGCACGTAAACGCCGTCGGTCCCGGCTATCATTACGGTGGTAGTTGTCAAGTCAGATGGACTATAGCGACTCGAAAACTCGGAAACCAGGCTCCACCACAGTCGCACTAGTAAAAAATACAGGTTTACCGTTAATATTTCTATTAGGGTTTGAATATTTTATAATTAGTGGTGCGACTTAATATTCATTGTCAAATAAATGACAGAGAAAGCCTTAATGCATAACAAAAAAATATACTGCTGCTTCATTAACCTAGTCAAAGCATTTGACCGAATACAACGGGATGAAATATGGAAGATCCTGAAAAACAAATTCTAATAGGATTAACAATAACGAAACGAAACTGTTCCCTGTAGGATACCTCTGTGAACATACATTGCAATAATTGTAAGATCAATGATTTCCTCTTTAATTTGATGGCTTGCCACCCGAAAGGTGACTAACCAATGACGTCTCACTCAGTTCCAACAGTTCCAACTGGCCTGTCTGGAAGCCACATGAGCGATACGCACTGTACCCACCGAGGTTCTAGGAGCTCTTCTAGCTCTGAAGCCCCTCCACATTGTGGCAAGGGCGAAGGCTCGGTAGACTGAAGTGATAGAAACCAATTAGCTTCTTGCTGCAAGGAACGACCGCATGCCACTAAAGTAGTCCTTTAAGAATTGCTACGAAACAATCACACCTAATGGGGATGACTAGAATCACCCCGAGGATCTCCTCAGACTAGCTGATCTAGTCTGGTAGACAGAAGGATCTAAGTTTGAAAACAATTCAGGACCGTTATCTACGGCGATAAACCCCGGGCAAAGATTTTTATTGTCCTCAGCAAATCCACTACTGCTTTTCAAGTAGAAACCTTCGCATCCTCACCTAAGTCCAGGAAAACCTTAGACAAGGCTATTGCAATAAATATATCTACCTACGTATGTTCTCACAGTCAAGTGCCTATAATAGCTCTTCGTTCTACCAAAATGGATTCTAAATTGGTACTAGTATGCAGGCTGACCCTAGACACACTTGGGTCACAGAATTCGGTCTAACTGTTGTGGATCCCCGGACACTGTAACAAAGAGGGAAACGAAAAGACACACTCTATGACCAGAAAAGGCTCCCAAAAGATCCTCATAGCTTTCGGAATTCCCTACACCAAGGCCATATTGGAGATCGAGAACTAGTCTCAGTCTCAGTTTAACAGCAATTGAATTTCACAGCCAAGGATAAGACAGGTGAAGCTACTTATTCAAGGACCCTCTCTAAATTTCACCAAACAACGTCTAACCCTTTGCTTGAAGCACGTTCGAATTGTACACCTGTACATCATGGGGTTAATAGATATCACCACATTCAGGTTTTGCAGGAGACAAGAGGAATCAGCTCTCCACATCCTAACTAACTGTCCCAAACGTTTAGTCCTTAGACAGAAGCACCTAGCAACCGGTTTGCTCGCTCGAGCATATAAGGGGCGAGCGTTGCATCAAGTGCTAGTCCTTGGATTGGTAACAGGTCTGTATGAGGATCATGCCTAAATGAGGCGGTTACACAATGGGCTTTCATGGTCTGAGTGTAACACTTAGCTCTACCAGACAAATGGGTGAGAGCAGTGGGGAACGCTAAGCCCTCGGATGTTTATACTACTACTAGACGCGGTGACCAAGGAGTTAAGCCTAAAGTAATAAAGTACCACGCTGGACATTATAAAATGAAACCCATGTAGTAACAGAAATGGCATGTGCTGATGACATGGAAGAACAAGGATGTCCCACAATATAATCTAGAGCACTGGGAAGAGGTACTCAGAAAGAGGAATATCAAAATAAACACAGGTAAAAGGTAAAAATTGTTAATGATGGGCAACAGGAAGACGTCACGATAGAAATAAATGTTGTGCTGAAACAGACGGACACCTTCAAATGTCTTGGGACATATATCATCACACCAGACGACTGAAGAAGAATTAAATAATACAATAACGGCTGCAAACATATTTTTTATGTAATGTACCACAAATTTGTTAATACAAAGGAGATCCTGAAAGAGGCAAAATAAGAATATAGGTATCAGAGTATGTATCTACCCTTTCTCACAGTAGCGATTCATGGACAAGCAAGACATACTATTGCAAGCGGTTGATATAAAATTTCTAATAAAAATAGGAGGAATCACAAATAGTGAAAACTTGAGAAACGATAAAATACGACAGGACGCGGGAGTAAAGTCAGTGAGGCAATCTACAAAAGAAAATAAAATCAGATGGTTTGGACGCTTAACTAGAAAGGGAGAAGAGAATTTCACTAAAATAATATGGAAAGTCAAAGTGCAATCAACTTTAAAACTAGCTGGAACAGTGGGAAATATTGTACAAGAAAGTAGAGTACAATGGACGGAAGCAGAGGAAATGACCAAAGACAGTACAACATGGAGGAACTTCACTCCAACTCTGCCAAAGTAAATTCACCTTGATACCAGTTCTGGTACTTAGAGGATCTGGATTAAGAAAATAAGAAAGTATAATAATTAATTAGGTTTGTGGTTCGATAAATGCGTAAAAGTGCACAATTCAAGTAAAGCGAGATGCAATGGATGGGAACAAACAGAGCCACTGTGCTGCAAAATACAGATGACTTCAAATTTTATAATGGTTACCGGATAAATACAGTTTCAAAAAGGTTAGAAACTGTACGAACCTATCAATCTCAAATAAAAATGTGTAAGAACTATAACCAGACAAATATATATTGAAAAATTATGCTTACGTCAATTTGGCTGTTTTTTACCTATACAGTGTATATTCTCGCAGAAAGTATATTGTCGCGAAGTGGGCTTTAGGAGCTCACTTGTGACTTGTCCGAAACAGGTCTACGCGATAATTATGTCGTATGGTACAAGATAGAATAACTTCCATGATTATAACCTCTATAAAACACATTTCCATTTGGAATCCAAAGAATACCGCAGCGTGTGGTAAATTACAAGTTAACTAATGCGAGGGGAAAGTACATTTTGATTATCCTAAATTACGACTCTTTGTGACAATATTCCAACCAAACCTCCTCACAAATTTAACATTTTTTAACCTATATTTTTATTCTTTTGCGAAGCAAATATAGTTGGATGTTATAAATTTTCAATTCTTTTAACTCCCTCATCAAGCGGATTATTGCTATAAAGCTACATATCACAGCGTTGGAGCTTTCTGAGTTTCTGATTACTGCTTGAACCAGAGCGTTGATGTAACCATACTTTATCTATAAAATAAATATAAAAAGTAAACAATTGCGAAGCCTGGAAAAGTCCGGACTGAGTGCTTCGTCTTTTTATGGTTAATACTTTCACATAACAGCGAAAGAAGAGACAATAAAAGTGTAAATAAACATCAAACTGAAACATCAGTGACGCGAAAGGTCGAACTAGAAAATACCTTGTTGTCTAGCATTACCGCACTTTACTGCAGACTTCATCTCCCATATTTTTGATTGGAATTGATGAAAACCCCTAATTTGATACCAAAAAGTCTATTTTATATAAACATTATTGGATATTTATATTAAATTACTTTGCCAAGCTTAGATGACGAGTGTCGTAATTGTTCTGCGTTCTGTAACAAATAATAACACTTCTCTTTTAGAGGAAGCACACCAGATGAGCCCTTAAAAATTCCACTTCTTATTTTTCGGTTTCTCTGGGGAAATTTATGTAAACATGACATTAGTCCCCCAAAACTAAATTTAAGAAGTGTTTTGACGGGAAATTAGTTACCTCTGTAGTCTCTAATCGTAAATTGTCAGACGTATTCCCATTCCAATCGTATCCAGGCTGTTTCCATCAAATTTCGAGGGCACGCGAGCTCGGCTGTGTTCTGACAGAAATCATATAAACGATCTCCGCACAGTTTTGTTCATGCATACTAAACCGAGCCCATACACGGGTTTAGAGAAAGATGTAAATTTCATTCGGTGGATTTGCAGGACCAGTCGGGCATGAGATTGCCAGAAAGTGTCAAGTGTGGAAGTTTTAATATGGCGCATTAAACAAATCGCCGGCTTGCGCTTGCTATACCGGAATTTCAGTTTCAGCGCCCTGAAAGTAATAACATTGCGGCTACCGGAACCCGTATTTGCTCAGAGATATCGGATTTAATATGACGATGTTGAGATTTTGTGTCAACAAGGCCTGGATAAGCGAATTATTATTAAACTGAATTACTGCACGTCAGTCGAGTTTTTTTCGCGTCGTTTAATCTTTTCTAACGCAATGTATGTGGGTTTCTAGGTTTCATTTGGCAGAAATGAAATATAGGCATGGGTTATTTCTTTTGCTTGCTTTTCTCTGTGTTTAGTTTTTATAGAACGCTTATAGTCCTTTTTGCGAACTTCAAGCAGTTAATTTTATGTGATACGTTAGTATGAGCTTAGAAAGACTGCGTCGTTTATCTATCCTTGGTGGTTTAATAAAGGATATTTATTCTTTTTGGTTAATTTACCTGCAAAACGAATCAGGGTTGAAATAACAATGTTTGTTTAGTTTTCTTTAAAGTGCAATTAATCATCTGGCTGTGGGTTGTCTTTATATCTTTCCCAGATGTTTGCAACAGATATGGAAATATCAACGGTAACGCTAAATATCTATGGGTCGAAATTGTTTGATTAAGTTATAAACATTATCTTAATAAGCACATTATATTAACACGTTCACTACTGGCCGGCTCATACAGGGAATTTTTTTTCTGTATATATTGCCTATGTATACTTTTAAAAAGAACCCGTCAATTATGCCTTTTATGTAGGCAACCAACTATACAGAGAACTAAAGCATGATGTGGCCAAAACAATCAAATTAATTCAAGGTTAAAAAATAAAATTTGTCTTTATTTAGTATCTTGTTGCTATTTTTGTACAACCATGCAGAGTAAAGACGAAAAAGTGGAAATTCTAATGCGGTATCAGAATGGTAACAGCTTAAGAACTGTGAGAGGCTTATTTTCACTAAAATATCCAGAAAGACCTATTCCTTGTATTCGAACCATATAAACAAATGTTAGAAAATTTAAATCAGAGGGATGCGTAATAAATTGCCACAAAATAAGAACTAAAAGTAATCACGTTTTAACCGAAGAAATGAAATTAAATATTTTGTGCTACGTTGAAGAAACCCCGATAGTATCACTACGAGAAATAGGTTCACTCTTTAATGTTTCTAAAACCTAGGTATTTATAACACTAAAAGAATTTAAATATAAATCGTACAAATTTTCGAATTACCAACAACTATTCGTTGGAGACAAAGAAAAAAGAACAGTCTTTTGTGAAACATTCTTTAATTTGCTGAATGAACATGAATACATTTTAAATAAGACAGTTTTTAGTGATGAAGCAACTTTCACAATAAATGGAGAAGTCAATTCACAAAATTTTCGGTATGTATTATAATTCCTCATCTATCCACTATCCAGTATTCTGATAAACTTATTTCTTAGATATTGGTCCCGCACTAACTGCCATTTACAAAACTTAACTCACAGTCAAAGTTAACGTATGGCTAAGAATAGTTGAAAATAAGCTTATCGGTCCATATTTTATTGATGGTAATCACAATACAGCCAAATTTTTAGAGCTTTTTAGTAACGACATCATTCCGGCAATAGATAACTTAAACATCGATGACCTGTGGTTTCAGATGGATGGAACCCCTCCGCAGTCCACGAATGCTATAAGAAACTTTCTAAACGACAGGTTTCCAGGACGTTGGATAGGAAGTTGGAAGTAGGAAGCTGATTGTAGGTCCTCGTGGAAGGCCGAGAAGCGAACAGCTTACGGGAACGGAACTCACCTTTATTGTGTCTCCTCCTATATATTTAAGCTTGCAAAATTCATACACAAACAAATACAGAGTACACAGTAATAAAAGACGCAGTAAATTTTAAAACACATATAATGAAGTTATTAAAATGGCGATACAGGAAATGGATACAAAAAAAGGACAATCAACTGTGTTTTTATAGTTTTACAACAAATACTCGAACGTTCGGAAAACGAAGCTCACCGCCTTTGGGCGCACGATATTTACTTTATTCAAAGAGCTGCGTGGCCAAAGGCGTCGGGGTTACAGGCATCATACAATATAAACGAAATTACTTTTACAAATATTAGTGCAAATAAAAACAATCTGCGACTGAAGGTCGCTTTTTCTTCCAAGAAAACAAAGTTTAATTAGGTCAAATTTTGCAAGTCGCGTGTAAGTTTCTTTTCACCACATACAAAAAAACTAGTCTGTTTTTACCTTAACTTCCGACGAATGGATTAGAACGAGATAGGCACAATGTAAGGGCGATTTCCAGATGCAGGAAAATACGTTGAACGACAGTAGCAGCAAAGGGACGGCCGCTGGGCTTCGAAATTTATCCGCCGAACGGCGATCGGCCAATTCACAAAGAATTGCCTTTACCGGGATTGAATCCAGTGTTTTTTTCTTTATCCGACAGTAGTCGATGGTCTGTTTGTACCCCTTGGTAAAATAGCGAGACGAAATTCACACAACGGTAACCCCTGGAAGAGAAAAACCCAAAAGCCGCCCCTGCAGCACTTAAAGTAATTACGGTCTCCGTGGATGGTAACGAGCGACCGGAGATCAGCGAAGGTCTAAGGCTGACTGACTGCGCTCGCAACGGGAATCTGCACTTTCCCCCAAAAAAATTGTACCATATTTCGAAATGTTATGTAAAAGTTCTAGAATAAGGGACACGTGAGTTCTCGGAAGTGCTAAAGGTCATGCGTGAGAAAAACAAGAATCGGCAATTTCGACACAAAAGGAACTGTCACCATAACTTAAACTTGGAAAGACAAAACAAAATAGCTAGACTGTAACCCAGGGACCGCGGTGGTCGAGTGCGAGAACGCATTGACCACTCGAGGTCACACTGAATTACGCTTGTTCCGGCGTGGTTTCGAATCCCCGCTGGGGCGACCGCAATTCAGTTAGTTTAAATTTAAGGCCGTGCATGCTGCATGAATGGTTAGTGGTGGTAACGGACGCCAGCAACCACCTGAAGTAATCGCCGAAAGCGGTTCCGGGGGGGGGGAACGGTAGTAATGAATGTGCGAAAAAAAAAAAAAAAAGAAAAGACTGTAACCCAAAATAAGACTGCAATTAAAATAATGTTATAATTCCTATTGAGCGGCAATCAAATTACGGAATTAACTCCTACAGAGCGGCAAATTTTAAATGAACATAACAAAGCAGAAGGTGGCCATTTCGAATACTTGTTGTAACTGTTGTTTCTATTTTCATTTCCGTTTTCTGTTACTGATATTTAATGTTTTACAATAATAATCGTTGTTGTTGTTTAACTCATTTTGATTTACTTATTTAATATAAACACTGCATCAACATAACCTTCATACTTAAATAATTCACAACTACAGTGAAATTTGCTTCTGTTTTTTAGTTTCGGGTATAGTTGGTTGCCTACACAATAGGAGTAACTGACGCGTTCTTTTTAAATGTATACAGCAACTGCATTCGTATTAGTGTGGTATATAAGAAGCTATGTCTCGTACTTGTGACGCTTCGTTTCAGGCTGTGACTTATCGTTCATAGGTTATGTTAATGTTGACATGTGATGTGTGTCTGTTAATTCATAGTATATTTCTGATTTAAGATTGTTGAAAATAAATAAAAGATATGTTTGTAATTAATAAAATTATAACTACACTTCGTTTCATATGAAATTCACTATCCATTAAAAATAAAGTTACAGGTTTGAAACTTTGCTAAAATAATGTTTCATTATTGCGTATGAAATGATAAGGTTTTCTTAAAAAATATTGAAAACCATAAGAAAGCAATAACAACAACGAAAACAAAATTAATAATGTGTAACATCGCCATGAACAGCAATGCAAGCATTTACTCGTCGTGGCAAGCTTTCTATCAAGTGGTCTATGTTCTCTTGGGGTATCTCGTTCCATATAACCTCAAGTTGGTGTATCAGCTCGTCTAAGTTGTTAGGAGCTCTGGGCAATAATCTTAGTCGCCGGCCCATAATGTCCTAAAGATGTTCGATCGGCGATAAGTCCGGTGATCGTGCAGGCCAGGACAAGTGGGCGCAAAATATTTCATGATTTTTTAATGTTGTTTCGCCAACTTCACGGACTTCCTATTTGCGACAGAAAGTGCTTGTGAAATTATTGGACAAATCAGCATGTTTCGCCATTGCAGCAATATATTCCAGATTACTATTTTTTTGTTTTTAATCATTATAGAATGTTTAATGGCGTATGATCTGTATTGTTACTACGAACATAAAAGCGGGCGCTTGCGTATGTAATCGAACTGCTTTATTATGTGTACCTGAACTTGTTGCATTGCAAGGGCTTTGTAATTAACTTCAAAACAACCACAGCAAGTCCCAGCATTGCAAGGGTTTCCCTGATCCTTTGTTGCCCAGTTTGAATAGGCAAATTTCATAGCAACCCCAACAAGTAATGCGAAAATTGAATTGCAGTTTCCCACATTATTAATAATCCAAATTAGTTGTGAAAATAACAACGCCACTGCACTTAATTATGCAAAACGTTCCGCCTGGAAATAACGTTCTTCCCCCCTCGTGGATGAACCGAGCGATTAGGCTGACTCAGGCAAAATCGGGGGTGTTATGCACGTCTAGAGTACTTAAACCCAATAAATTTAGCTAGAACCTTAGCTGTGCGTTAATCGAGAGTCAACTCGACGTGTGTAACATGTAACTACTCCACGAGTACGGCCAACTGTCCATTTATCGGGGGATCGATATCTCAAACACTCCAACGGTGTAATCTATATGACCCGAGCTCGCTTATCTTGGGAAAGGGGCTTAAATTGTTGAAGTTTTGCCAAAGGAAGGTATTTCGTGGTCTCGGTCGTTTTGTGGAAAATCTTGACATGCCACTTGTAGAAAGCTAGTTGGAATTATTTAACTACAGCAGACGGGTTAGAAGTCTTACATTTCTTCAAAAATTGCGGAAAGTTTAACGGCAAATCTTTCAAGCAATTTGAAACCATTGACTGTCTGAATCAAATAGATACTTTTTTTTTTTATTAGGCTTTTGCCTGTTCAACAATTTACACTGTTATTCAAGGCAATGATGACAGTTTGTAACATAATATACTATATAACATGAGCGGTAAGTATGACCGCAAGAAGGTTTTAATTGTTAATTAGTTGTGTTTCACTATGAGAACACTGGATATGTTGAAAATGATAAACTAAACACTTAATCGTTGTCACTGTTGTCACTTAAGAATATATCTTGTGGGAGCTTACGTTGTAGTCGTACGTGGATGCCTCGCTGACCTAGTGTGTAGTAGGCTGCCCCGCTGCAGTTGATGAGTTTGGCGTGGAATTAAAAGTTGTACAACTTAAGCAGCTTAAGTTGGACACAGAGACAGCCAGACAGGCTCCTGGTTTTACAGCTGCAGCTGCAACAAATGTTTTGTGTTTTTTTTAAGTATCTAAAAAGTATCTTAAAAGTATCTAGATACTTTTAAAACGTATCTTGTATCTTTGTTAGGTACCGGTTGTTAAAAGTATCTTATCGTTGAAAAAGATACTTTTTTATGCAGAGTATCTTATCTTACCTTCAGGTACTTTTTTTTCGGTATCTTTACAACACTGCCCATATATTAAGCCCCGCTTCATCTTGTTTGTTAAGAATCCAGGCTTCGCACCCATGTAATCCAGTCAGCCTTACTATCGACTCGTATGATCTTATTTTTGCTTTCCTGGATAAACTTTTAGACTTTATTAGGCTTGTGAGGGCTCCCACTACTCTACTGCGTCTTGTTTCTTCCGCTATGTAACTTCTAACATCATTTACCGATCTTGCATGCTTCTTCTCAACTACCACTTGATCTGTCTGGTTCCCTGTTCTGCCGTCAGGTGATATCCCTGTCGTTTTGTGAATATCCTTGTGGTCAAAAGCAGTGCTTATTATCTTCATGTTCATTACCATTGCAAATTATACCAACCTGTTCCCATTGTCATTAATTAGTAAATGCTTGCTTTTCCCTCCATTGCACACTCTATACACTTCCTCTCTTCCCACTTGCGCGTTTACGTCCCCTATTAGTATTTTAATATCGTATTCTTTCTATAATTTGTCCTATCTCATCGTAAAATTTGTCTTTAGTGTCGCTATCCTCTACTTCGGTAGGCGCATGTACGTTCAGTATGCTTATTTTCCTGTACCTACCCCTTGTTCTTATCATACATATCCTATCTGTGATCTCCTGAACACCTATTACTAAATCTTCATCCCTTTGCTTACTATAAAACCCACTCCGTAGTATCTATCCTTCCCACTATTATCAAAAATAATATAGTCGTTTACTTTCAAAATTCCCGAATCACTTAATTTAGTTTCCTGCACGGCCATTATGTCCAGCTTGTACTTTGTCATAATTACTGTTAAATTTTTTACTGCTCCTGGTTCGTACATACTCCTGACGTTCCACATGCCTATCCTAATAATATTCTAGTAATTTTCTTTTGTTTTCTGCACTCTTTGTCCCTATTTGCGCTTGGGTCGTCTTCGTGTCCGCTTGCCTAATTGATGCTGCTAGTTTTTTGGTGCGTCAGTTCTTATCAGGTTTCCTCCTCCTTCCTGCGACCATTCATATCTGATTCCATCTACCTCCAGCTTGCGATATCGTACTCTTGTTTTCTTACCATTGTTCTTTTCTTCCCGAGCTACATTCCTTATTGCGAGCTGTACCTTTCTCTCCTCCATTGTAAGATCACTATCTATGTAAATATTGCCTGTGAGCTTCCGCTTTAGCTTTAGTAACTCTAGTTTGTGTTCAAATTCCGCGCACTTCACTACCGTGATTTTCTCTTCGCTTTTTGCCACCTTAACCGCATCTGCCACTTTGATTTCCATCCCCAGCTCCTTTAAGAAGTAGTCGGCGACCTTTTGCCTTAAATTTTGGTTTCCTAGCTGTTCCTTATCGAAATCTATCCCTTTAATTACTACATTCTTTTTTCTCTTTTCTTCCTCTTGTTTCTCTAGCCTGCTCTTCAAATTATGTATTCTGTTCGCCATCTCCCCTTTTTCCTTCTGCCAGGTTTTTGCTTCTTCCTCCCACTCGGCTTTTATTTTCTTTAATTCCTCCTTCACTTTGGCCAAGTCTGTCTTCACATCACTTATTTTTAGATCAATTTCTTTCTTTATCTCCTCCTTCACCTCATCTAGCTTTTTCAGAATTGCTTCCATCTCTCCGCTTTCTACTCCGTCTGTCCGTCTGTTCCTTCTCTTTTAGTTTGTTGGTTTGGTGGGGTTCGTGTCGTCCTCGCACTTTTAGCGAACGTTTTTATCTGCTCCTGCTCCCACTTCTCAAAATCCTCCGGGTCTTCTCCTTGTCTTTTCCGCTTTATTAGGTCTTTTATACTGATAACACTATTTGCCCTTTCCTTCCTATTTCCACTTATTCCTTCCTTACTCATCTGCCCTTTCCCTTGGTACTCCACGCTAGTGCATTCCGTCCGTGACTTGCAACAATGCGCCAATCCGGCCAGCTTATAAACCACGTGAACTGCGCCGGTGTCGCGGTCGTTGCTCGATTTCTATAGCTTCTCTTATTATTCTTGATTTCAGGTGTCCTATGTTGGCCAGTACTTTGGTGTTTTCGAAAGCAATGTTGCGGGATTTGTACGACATTTTCGTGTTCTTCTTTTCTCACATTGACTCGTCTGTTTGTTTAACCTATGTATGATCGCAGTCCTGGCAAAGAATTTCGTAGACACCTTCATTCTACAGAGGTATCCTTGTTTTGGGGTTTCGTAGAATGGCAGAGGTGTGAAAGGGTCTCTAAATTTGGTATGGCGGGAGAAAGGTATTAGAAAAGAAACTTAGAAAAGACTCTACAAGAGCTTTGTGCAAAGCGTAACCGTTTGTGGCGCAGAAGTATGCAATCTGAGCAAGAAGAATAGAAGTAAATTGCTAGCTACCGAGGTGGACTGTCTAAGGAGCAGCTGCAGAATATCACGTATTGAGCGAGTAAGAAACGAGACCATCAGGAGAAACATGGGGATGGCAACAAACATCGCAGCGGAAGTCGAATACAGGTAACATGGTTTGGGTGTAGAAAGAGGATGGACGAAAATAGGTGGCTTAGAAGGATACTAGAATGGGTTTCGGCGGAAAGGAGAAAGAGGGGAAGACCAAGAAGGAGTTGGAGAAATGATGTAGACGAAGCCATGAGGAAGAGAGGCCTAGAGCAAGAAACGTCTTATGACAGAAGAAGATGGAAACTGAGGACGGAGAAGCGGCAACAGTTGTAGAAAATCCGTTATGTATATATGATAGCTGGTATTCTTAATGATCGTCTGATTGGACCAGTTGAACTGCCACACCGTTTGAATGGTGCGAATTACGAATATGTTCTAGAAAACTCTTTACTCTTACTACTGGTTTAGTTCAAGTTCAAGTTCCTTCATCTCTCTGCACAATCTAGATGTTGGTACACTGTCATATGCTTTTTTAAGGTCTATTAGAGCTATGTGTGTTCTCTGTTTCTTTGTAATCTTTTTTCCAGTACTAACTTCAACGAAAATAAGTTATCTGTTGTGGATCGGCCCGCTCGAAAGCCCGCCTGTTCCAGCTATCATATTAACACTAAATCTATGTTGCAAATGCGAGGGTTTTCTTAAATGAGGATTTTCTGCAGCCCGTTCATGAAAATTATGATAATTATTGATATCATCTCGTGTTAAAGCAGCTTCATCGGTCCAGAAAATATGCGGTAGGTTTTGATTATTTTGTACCCAATTATAAAATCTTAAACGAGCTTCAAAATCATTACTTAGAGCTTGAACTCTTTGATGATGATATGGATGTAAACGAACACCGCTTATTATTCTCCAAAACTGTTTTCTACATATTCCAGTACGTAATGCAATTCTTCGCAAACTTAAAGACGGATCTTCTTGTAATAAATCAAGAACTTGTTCATCATCAGTTATGGGTCTACGGATAACTCCTTGGCTGACTACATGTCTTGTATTGGAAGTGCCATGTTCCCTCAGCTGACGATGTAAATTAAAGAAAACTGCAAGCGTATGCAGTCTTCTATTGGGATATCTTCTACGATATGCTTGTTGTGCTGCTAAAGCATTTCCATCACACAGACCGTAAACATAATGCATATATGCATATTCTTCATTTGAAAATAACTTTGGCATTGTAAATAACTTGTGAATTACGATGGAAATACGGATACAAAGAAGAAGCCAATAACTTCAGTATCACAGTAATAAACTGACAAGTTACAAACAATAATTTGTTAAAAACGATGTTCAAATATTCCAAACAAAAGACGCGATCAACTAGATCAGTATTTCAGAAATCCGTTGAACTAAAATTTTAGCGAAATAAATTATGAAAT
>JABXWE010038217.1:0-12650 GCA_014611495.1 Limonius californicus
AATTGTTTTAAATTACAGTATTTATATTTCAACATAACGCATAAATGCTAATGGCGGGGGCCAACTTTCCGGGGGCTAAATTTCCTGGGGGTCAATTTTCCAGGGGCTAATTTACCGTTGCCAAACTTCCGGGGACCAATTTTCCGGGGGCTAATTTACCTAGATTCTTTTCGTATATGTGTATGTAGGTAATTAAAAATACTGAAGAACGATACTTAATTGTATTATTGCTCTTTTAATAAAATACGACAGCATTTGATTCAAAACTTGCTTTAACTTATGAATTACAGTTAAAAATAAATGTCGGAATTTATCGTATTATGCCATACACAATTTTCAGGAATTTAATATAAATAAAATTTGTTTTTAGTGCATCTATAAGTGCATATCTCAATAGGTTACTGCATATTCGTGCATATACTGAATGCTTTTTGTGGCATATATTAGTGCATATAGGTATGCACTATTTTTACAGCATATCTGCCCAACTCTATTAATTACGATATTTTAGCTTCCTTTTCGTAGGTCTTGAAATCATTTAGCGTTTTTCTGTTTCAGATTTTAAATTTCTGAGATTACGTCTAAGAAGATATAGAAATACAGATCTACTATACATTAACTAAAATGCAATGGTAACATATTTTGCATTCTTATACCGGCGGAAATTGCTACATCCAACTCAGAAAAATTCCAAGAGCTTGTCTCGTAGTTGAATTACAATTCCTTTTTAAATTTTAAGTTAGGTAAGATTACTCAATAGTAAATCTTTTGCAAATCAGATGAGCTAGAAATGCTAAAAATATTTTATATTTTATTCGTTGTATCCCAGAGAAGTGACCATTGTAACCGGAAAATACAATACTGTAAACAATGCAGATCCAAACATTTGATCCAAACGCTTCTTATGACCGAGATCTCGTTGAAATCAAGCTCGACTTAAGTTAAATTGTTTTTTTTTATTACGAAACAGTGTTGATATATTAATAGTTTATACGGCGTTGGAAAAAGACCATAAATAATATCACATAATATAGTAAATAAATTATGTGTTGTTATTCCACCAAATGATGAAAACTTAACAACAAAAACTTTAACCCAATAGGAAACACTTTAATATAATTTTAATAACGTAAAGAATATACAGATTAACAGTAAAAGAAATGGAAAACACATTTATAAACGTCACTTTATGCTAATGACTTGTTTTGCTTCTGATAACGTAAATTTACTAATTAGTGCTTCCTCTACGGAATTCTCTCTAAAATTTACAACTGGAACTTCTAGTTTCCTTTTTGTAGTCTCGAACTTTCAACGGTCAGAAGACCAGTAAATCGGCATTCAAAGTTCAGACGTCAAGCAAAGCTCGAAATCGGCCAAAGAAACCAAAAGCTGTCCGAATCACGCGACTCTGGTTCTTGCGCGCCCCTCGCACAAGAGTCAGATTTCAAGAGCTCGAATTTCCAAGTCTCCAGATTCTTCAGGCGAGTTCTTACAACGAGCCTCTGCAGAGTATCGACTCAAGAGGAAGGGGAAGACAAGGAGGGCCAAGGTTAGAAATGTCTGTGACAGAGACAGGGATTGACCAAGGGGCAAGGGTATGAGGATGCAAGATGGCGGCCGGGCGCGGTCCCTTGATATCGGCTTACTGCTGGCAATAAGATTTGCCTGTACAGTTCTGGTCATTAATATACATGAGCTTAGAGATGCTGCTGCGAGTTAGGTTATGTCCAGATTAGGTAGGTATTGTTGCTTATACTACACTATTAATGGGATGCCGTTGCCCCACACTATGCGCTAGTCTATGCATGAGAAGAGTTTTTTTGAAAGAAACTTCATGGGAATTTGGTTTTGCCTTTTTCGTTATGGTATTAAATATTTTTCAACAAGCTTAAGTGAAGCGAGAAATTAAAAAAAAAACGTTATACCTACATACATAAATTAAAAAGTTCAAATTTGTAACTTTACTTAAAAAAACTAAATTCACTTTGTAATTGTTAGTTTATAGAATTCACTGGAAATGTGTGAGGGAATTCAAATACTGTACAAAGATTACCTTTAACTTGTAGAATTAAAGTTATTTATACGAAAAACTCATACACTTTTCAGGCTTGTCCATTAATTTTTTTACAATTTCATGTTAATTGTTAGACTTATATTTATAAACACTTGCAATATTTTACATACTAAATAATATCATCTTTACTCTCTAACAAAATTAATGTTACCTTAAGGAATTCAAAGGAAGTAAATTCTAATCTTGGTTATAACGAGGTTTTTGCGACTGGAAATATTTGCTCTAAATATCCGGAAACGAAAATTAGGTACACACTTAAAAACTTGAGTATAGCACGTTTATTATCTACAGGAACAGAATATCACATATGCCTTGAAATAGTCAGGATCTACTAAAAAAAGCCAGTACTTACATATATACAGGGGTGAAAGTAAGCCAGAAATCTCCGGATCGCGGTTCCGGTAAAAGATTTGGCAACTCACTTCCGGTTTAAAATTACCAGACAAAAAAGGAAAATAATAATTTATTTTTCGTAAACAATCTACAACAATAAAGTAATAAAATCAGAACACACAAAATGATTTTTCACACAAATTGTGCTTTATATACACCCATCCGACGAGGGATAGCGGGCGACGGGAGGTAGAGGCACGGTCAATACTCACCCGTTGCACACGGCACCAACGTGTACAAGCTTGTTCTGTTGCTTATACGTACTTGTATACACATGAATTAGAATAATTTAGATCAGTTTTTTACAAGCTGTCGAGGGTTAATTATTTTTATACTTTGAATTTTAAATTCCTGAGATTAAGTGTAAAAACATGTAAATAAACCTAAATGTGTTGGTCACTAGACGAATTGTATTCCAAAAATATGTCAGAAAAATGTGATAAATTTAATGATTGCCATATATGTGATGGAAATGGAAACATAAATACGGCAGGAATCGAAACACCAATGTACAATAATTCCAAAAACGTGCCCCTTATTTTGGAATTATAATCCATAACTTCGTTTCCAAGTAAAATTTTCTTAGTTATAAATATTTTCGAAATAACACAATTAAGAAATACTAAATACATTTTGGGTTTTGTTGGTTGTGTCCGGGAAGAGCAATCCAATCCCTGTAAGCAGGAAATACAATACAGCAAACAATGCAAATCTGAACATTTGGATTGCATTGTATTCTATTGTAACTTGAAAAATAAAATTGTATTTCTAGATAAGAAGAAAATTATACGTTTGGCGTTTTTCTGTTATTTTTCAGCAATTCCATATTTTATAAATTACATCATATTATTAATATTAATACACATCTTTACTATATAATAAAATTAATGATACTTTATGGAATCCTATGGAAACGTGTGGTCAAATTAAAAAAAAATTTATATTGAAAAAGCAACTTAGAATTTTAGATAAGAAAACATTGTACTTTTGAGATGTTACCCTTAATGTGTTTCTTTTAAATTATTTAAAAGAATCGTGGAGTTTCCAAAGGCTATTCCATGATTCCCATCCCATCCAGCTTACCCCGGCTCAGCACATTTCGTGCTATTCACAGATCTAGCATGTTCCACCTTTGAAAAACCCCGTGCCTCAGAGACTACAAACACCTTGGGAATGTGCAGTGCTCAGGATTCGAACCTGAACGACTTTGGTAGAATAACTCCGAAGCCAAGCGCTTCGGCCACTGCTCTTCCGCTGCCCCCCCTAAGGCTTTATTTTTAGACTTGCGTTTCCTTGTACCGTCATTACATACGGTGGTAAATTTCTATATGTTATACGTATTATAGCCTACGATTAAATAATATACATATTTATTATTTAAGAAAGTGCGTGTTATTTTATGGAATTCACTGGAATCGTGTATGTAAATTAAAAATTATGCAGAGATTTTGAAAACTTGCTAAATTAAATCAGGTTTCATAATATGAAAAAAAACCTTCTTGCAAAACCACAACTACCTATTTATGTGGACTTATATTTAAAAATTCTGCATGTTCGCATGATAGACTTCCACAGGTAGTAGACGTACCTGTTAATAAAAAGTATACCCAAGTGTGCTTAAGGGTCAATGATCTCCTGGGAGCAGAAGATTAACAGACACAAAGTAAGTACCTGAAACTAAAGATGAACAACTTAGTTCTTATAGTTTAATAATAATAATAGTCCCAATTTCAACAGGATTTATTTGCTTTTTGTGCTTTATACGTATTTCGTCACTATGCTTTCACCCAATGATAAATAAAGATTAATTTGATTGGGTTTTTCAGCTATTTCATTTGTAGTAGATACACACCAGGAGCAAGAAGAGATATCGGACGTGGAATAAAAAAGTGAGTACCAGAACAGGTTATAGAAGAAAAACAAAGAAGAACAACAAGAGTAAGAATATACATGTAAATATGTAGTCATTAGACATCTTCACAATTAAATGCATTCTTCTTCGTGTGCTCTATCTTTTACAAGACATAGCGATCTTCTCTCCTATGTCTGTGTTGCGCGTTTTCAAGTGCCACAGACATAGAGGACCTACAGCTTAAGTGTAATCACATATACTCCAGAGAAGATTTACTAGCCAGAATAATATCTCACTGGTTTGCCATGGCCTTGCAAGGGAGAACGATCGTTAAGAATCTGATGTTCTGGTACTGGGAATTGAACCCAGGACCTTCAGCGCTAACCATTGATTGTGTATTATATAATATTGTATAGTTGATTTTTTTAATATGTAATACAAATAAATGAATTTGATTGTAATTTTCTTCCGCTAAACATGGTTAATTTGTCATAAATTGGAAGTCTATTGTATTTCAAATATTCAAAGGAGCTCGGGATAAAGCCTAAATCTTGTAGAAATTGAACCTAATTAATTGTATTGTATAAACTCTCAAAGCACATTAATACTTAATATACATATAATATAATGTTAATTAGATTTACTATTTTTTTGAATAAAGGGGAATAATATACAGATTTTAAAAAATGTCAACTAGGTTGAGTTTCGTTACAAAAAATATGTTGCAGGTCTGTCAGTTTTTTAATACATCAGAAAATTTAATGGAACTTCTTAGTATCATATTTGCTCGAGAATTGTCAAAATATAAGAATCGCAGCAGTTTTACAATATATTGATTTAGTCTTGAAATTTTTATATACACTGTAATTCTAATCTTTTATGACTATTTTTTTTCTTCTTCTTCTTCTTCTTCTTAATTTAGGATTTAGTCCTGCTATTTTTCCAATTCTGCCTCTTAGTCCTGAGACGCCGAGGTCCAACTTTCATGGCATCATCTTGGGGTCGTCCTTGGGGTCTCTTTGTGTTCGGCCTTTCCTTTCTTACCTATTTTGCTATTCTGTTGTCGTCCATACTGTTTATATGGTAGATTCCGTTGCGCCGTCGCGTTCTCACCCATTTCACCACATCTTGAAATTTTGCAGGTTTCTCTGATATTTTCCTTCCTTACTATTAAATAACTTAAATAATAATGGTGAGGTTAGAGTTTCTGTATATCCTTACTGTTACAAACGGTTGTGACACGCGGTGATGTGGTGGGCTTCGCTCATTGGACAACCGCACTATTGCTCCTGGTTCATTCGAACGCAGGTACCCGATTTAAAGCGTCTGGGTAGGCCGCCCGCCAGGCAGGGATTTGAATACTTGACCTTTCGCACCTTCTGCTCTAACCACTGGCGCGCAATAAAATTTTTGTGTGAATTGACGTTCAGATACGAATAATCAGAAAAAAGCGGCGTTAATTTTAAAGTAGTAAAAGTAGAAAAAAATTGCAGTGTTTACGTTCAAAAGCTCTACAATACCGCAGTTTAAAAATAGCAAATTTAAAAATAACATTACATACGTACAGTTGTAAATGATCTTCATATAATTCTCAAGTCTATTCTGATTTTGTTTTACAGAAACTGTACTTAGAAACAATTTTTTGCAATTGTATTATAGAGGTCTTTAAAAATACGAAGAATATTTTGTTTTAATATTTTCTTTGTTTATTGTTCTATCTGGATTTGGGATAATATTAACAAAATTTTAGTTTTATTTGTACGATTATTCTAGCGGTTTAGCTTTCCTAAAAGACAAAACGAGATTTAATGAGAGATGCTTCTCAGTTAGACAGTTCACCGTGAGACCAACTAGCTGTGAGGTCAACTAACCTTAGCTAAATATAGATTCATTCCTGTATCGGTGTATCATTTCAATGCAAAACGTATGAATGGAAGTTTACTTTACTTTGCTTTGGCCCTTAGTAACGATCGGTATGCTTAAACAATATACTAAACTGATTTATGTTTTACGTTATCACTAGCATTACGCATTAATTTTCTTCTTCTTATGTGTATTTTGTGCTTTTCTTTATTTTATCATGGTTTCAAATTCACATACATAAAAGATACACATCAATAAAGTACAATTGATTCCAACCCATAAGAGATAAACATTTTTGTAGAGCAATAACAAATTTGTTAAATTTAAATTTCCTCAATTTACTCTTTGATTTAAAAAATTATTTAGGTTACTTGTAACAAACTAATCACCTCGGCATTAGGAAGGAGGAACTGCATATAAACAGTACGTTTCAATCAATAACAATAAGCTATTAATGTTTCAAAATCATCAAAACATTCAGAGGCTGTTAAGACATTTTTCCTGATATTTAACAATTTAATTATTTAGCCTATGAAAATGCCTCCGACTGTTAAACAATATGTTGTATGACTTTCTTGTCACAGGGTTTTTAATACGTAAACCTATTTGATTTCAACTTGAAGAAGGGAATTATTCTAATATGTATATTAAAACGAAGTTGAACTGAAGCTATCAAGGTTTTTCCAAAAAGATATCCTAATTTACACAGAAACCGGTAAGACATTCTAATTAATACATTTTACAGAGGTGGTAAATTTGACAAGCTTTAACCTTTAATCCTTTCATGAAATTTCGAATTTCCTGTTCCATTTAGTAATAGGTACTAGGTAGTATCGTTAGTAAAATTATGGTTGTGCTGTTAGCGGTTATGTTAGGAGATAAAAACATGCACTAGCAAATTAGATGTTAGTTGTACCATAACACAGACTAGTAATGAATATATTGGAAGGTACAAAGGCTAAATTACACAGGAGGGTTATTGTGTAATAAAGCATTGTTCTCTAGAGAAATGGATTATTCCGAACTATATCTATAGCCCTTCTTGTCGGCTTCAGCGCTCTGGCTTAGATAACTTGACCGTTTTACTAAGGACGACATAAATTCTACAAACGCTATCGAGCTCTCTATTATTAAGGCTGACCTGCTCACTTCTATAGAAAATTGCTTCAATCTTATCGTAATTACACCTCTGCCAATCACAATGACTTCGCGAAATATTAGTTCATATTAGTTAAAGAAGTTAAAGATCGTACATTCAATTAAGCTCCAATTAGTAAACCTGCTAATTATTCTAGAATTAGTATTTTAACGCTTTTTAGCTGTAGTGTAAAACCTGCAAAACGGACGTACGTATACAATTTCAATAAAGCGTTAATCAGAGGATTAAAACAAGAAGATAGTTTAGGCCCGGCCAAACAAATTCATACTCCGCCACTAGTTGAAAGCAGTTAATACAAAGCGGAATTCGGCGCTTACTTGCAAATAGATATTGAGTGATCCTGACGGAAAAGGGGGAAACAAAGGGATAAGGTGTCGCAAAGGAATTCGGAAGCTTTTCCTGCAACCCTTGAATGAATAGTGCAGCTTTCAACCGCACGTGCTGTACTTGCCCGTTTCCGTCCCCCAAACGAGGTTTGGGATAAAAAATGCTACGCTACATAGGAGTTGATTCAAATTTAAAGGTGAAAGTTAAGAAGACAACAAATAAATATTGTATTGCAATAAATAATATTAAAGAGGAGTTTAATTTTTCACTAAATCATTGCAGAAAAGAAACATTGTTTAAATATGTCTGTGGAGACATCAGATATGCAAGTATCGCTTCTGAAATACAATTTTTTACCTCCAAGAATTAGTTTTTTATTATTTCAAATTCACTAACTGTAATATATTATACAATGCGGTCGTAAAATGCCCTCCCCCCCTACTAACGTTTGAACGACTTGATATTTCTTCACAACATTTTGTGTGCTTTAATGGGAGGCTAAATACTACTTTTTAGGCCATATTTAAATTTTATAAGTTTCAAAATGGCGGCTGGGCGCCATCTCTAGTGACACCTCATTTGAAAGGTATCATTGAGCAGAGTATAATTCTATATTTTGGGAAAATTTTATAGATTCAAAAATAAATGACAGACTTCCAAATTATCTGTTTCTCATATTAACGAAAATCTCTAAAACAATGTAGGAGGCGAAACAACGGAAGTAAAACAATTGAAATATTTAGTCTTTCTGTTCTGTCATTTTAATTCAGTTATTGTGTTTGCTCACGTTTGAATATTGAGTGTTAAAACCGGTGATACTAACAATAATTATGGTGAATGTTCAAAGTTTACAGGAAAAAACTGAAGCATATTTTATTTTTGCTGAAGCCAATCGAAATTTTCACGATGCCAAAAGAATATTTAATGAACGTTTTCCCAACCTTCCTATTTCGAGGACGTATTTAAGAAAACTTGTGTAACAATTTATTAACACTGAAAGTGTGCAAAACAGGAAAAACCCTGGACGACCCGCAATTTCAGAAGACAAACAAATTCAGATAGTCGGTGAAATGGTAGTACATTCTCAGCAATCAACTTCACATGTAGCTACGATATGTGATGTATCGCTGACCACTGTCAAAATGTTTTTAAAACGTCATAAGTTCTATCCATATGAAATGAAGATTTTACATTAGTTGCTTGAAGATGATCCGGATAGACGCATTGAATTTTGTAAGGTCATGACCCAAACCATTGCAAGAAACCCATCCTATCTTCGCAATATCTGTTTTATTGAAGAAAGCACATTTTTTAGATGGGTTTGTTAACAGACAAATTGTAAGGTATTGGTGCGATGAAAATCCCCACGTTTTCCGGGAAGGCCACACCAATTTCAGCAAAAATTGATTGTGTGTATAGGAATACTTGGCGACCATATCGTAGGTCCCTTATTTATCGCCGGAAACCTTACTGGGGAATTTTACTTGAACATGCTGGAAAACCCCATCCATCCGTTAATAGTTGAGATTGCGGAAAATAATCCAAACGAATTTGACATGGATATCATATTCTAGCAAGATGGCGCTCCATATTTTAGCAGAGAAGTTCGCAATTAACTCGATGCTACGTATCCTCGACGATGGATTGGTCGTGGTGGTTCAACAGAATGGCCTTCGCGATCCCCTCACCTGACTCCGTTGGACTTTTGTTTGTTGGGTTATCTTAAATCGAAAGTTTTTCAAACAGGAAATCGATTCCCTTTTGAATTTACGACGTAAAATAACAGAGGCTTGTGCAAATATCGTAGTTGAAACTTTGCAGAAAGTATGGGAAGAGATATTAAATAAGTTTTTCTATTGCCAAGACGTTCAAGGAGCACACTTTGAACATTTATTAAAATAGTATTACTATTCAGTTTTTGTTGTATAAAATAAATTTTGTTGTGTTTTAGAATCTTCTTCTTCTTCTTATTCTTCTTCATTCTTCAATGGTGAACATTTCGAAAGCATACCTTTTTTGCTTTAATTCTTAGTTTTTTCCATAAACTTGTAATTTTCAATCATCTGATTTTTTTCTGGATGAATATTGTTTTATGAAATTCAAGGATCAGACGCAAAATTGAAATACCGTTCAGATCAGGTGTCACTCGACACCCATTGCTATTTAGAAAAATAGTTCAAGATGGCGCCTAGCCGTCATTTTGAATGTTATAAAATTTAAATATGGCCTAAAAAGTAGTATTTAGCCTCCCATTAAAGCACATAAAATTTTGTGAAGAAATATCAAGTGGTTCAGAAGTTTGTAGGGGGGAGGACATTTTACGACCGCACTGTATGTATAGTCCCCCTACAAGATTATAATTAGCTTCCCTAAAAATGTAAATACTAACAATTCCCTAAATAATAACCAATAATGTAAGCTCTGCAGTTAGCAAACACATACAACACCATGTTTACGTTACTTTATTGTTTATGGTCTACCAACTGCCGCTACAGAATTTTAATAGGCGTTACTGTTATTTATTTCTGAAGGTTAACTTTGTGGTTTTGGATTAAGTTACAGGTAATTATTCTTTTGTATATTCATTACACCGAGAAATGCTCTAAGTGTGTCCAGAGATTACCAGTTGAGATATCTAAATCAACGCCAGTTTTCTCATTGAATATTTCGTAGTAAATTTCGAAAACTTCAAGATCTTTATTATCCTGCTAGATGATGGATTAGGCGTTGAGGATCAATTATATGGCTTCGAAGATCCCCAGATTTACGCCCTCTGGATTTTTATCTTTGCGGACATCTAAAGCGTCTGATACACAGTGTTGAAATACATACCTGGACAATTGCTTGGCAGCATCATTACTGTGTCAGCTGAAATTCGCTACAACAATGTAATGTTTCGAGTATAGGAGGGCAGCCTTTTAAGGTTTTACAAAATCTAGGACAGAAATTTTTTTTTAGAACAATCTGTTTGATTGCGTTTCAAAATATTCGCCTTTAAGATTTCTACACTTTTGCATGCGTTCAAACCAATTTTCAAAACATTTTTTCTACTCTGAAGTTGGTGTGTGATTTCAGGTGATGAAAATCACTGTCCACACATTTTTTGTTTGACATTTGGGAATACAAAGAAGTCGTTAGGGGACAAATCAGGCGAATACGCGCAATGAGACATTAATTCGGCGTTTTCCTTCTTCAAATAATCAATTGTTTGACATACTGTGTGGGAGCTGGAATTGTTATGATGAAGAATGATGCGTTTTCGGTTGTTTTTCCTGATTTCATAGACGATATCTGGCAAACAAATTGTTGTATACCATTCAGCGTTAACTCTTCTTCGATCCTCTAAAGGAATGGTTGCGACATGTCCAGTACAACCGAAGAAACAAACATCATTTTCTTGAAGTGCTTTGTGAACGAACAACTTTTGTGGGATTCGGTTCATCTTGGAACACCCAAACAGTGGATTGTTGCTTAGTTTCCGGTTCATACGAATATATCCAAGTTTCGTCACCTATTACGATGTTGGATACGGATTTTGCAGTTCCTCGGTCGAATTTTTTGAGCATTTCGGTACACCAATTTTGTTAATTGGGCTCGTGTTCAGCATTTTTTGCGTTCGGTCAAACTATGCGGAATCCATCGGGAACAGATCTTCTTCACAGCTAAATGTTCATTCAAAATCCAATGTACTGCAGTTTTGAGATGCCTAAGGATGCCTCTATCTCACTGTAAGTCACATGCCGATTTTTTTCAATCATGTAGCGCACAGTATCGAATTTCTTTGGAATAACAACCGAGTTTGGTAGACTTTCACAAAATTCATCACTGACGGACGCACGACCCCGACGAAATTCTGCAAACGAATTTCAAACAGTGTTTTCTGATGGTGCTTCATTGCCAAAAGTTGAACGAAGCGATTCTATGCATTGTTGATGAGTTAGGCCTTTACTAAAATCGTAAAAAATCATGCAATGAAAACCTTCACGTGAAATTACCATTTTTTTCATAAAGTTGCTTTTGTTTTAAGGCTCACTGTAACCAAACTACTAGATCAATTTCTAAGCTGCCACTGCTTTCACGATAACACATATCAAATGTTACGAAAATAGTAATGACACATCTCAATAGCGGCACCTAAAAGTCGTTTGTAAAACTTAAAACGCTGCCCTCGTATGATCATCGGTATCAGGCCTGTATTCAAGCTCAAAAAACATATTTTGAGCATAAGAAATACATATGTACGAGGGTTGCCTTTTATATTTCGGGATTATAGAAGAAAAACAAATATTTATCATCGAAAATGGTTTTTTTTTCAAAATATTCTCCATGAAGATCAATACACTTTTGCATATGTTTGAACCAATTGTCGAAGCATTTTTTCCACTCCGATTAAGGTATCTCCAAAACATGCACTTTAAACGCATCAACCGCTTCTTCACTATAAGTCACATGACGATCTTGCAGTATCAGTTCACGCACCGCATTAATGTTTTTCGGAATAACAACCGATTTTGGAAGAACTTCACGAAATTCGTCGTTGAGCAAATTACGGCCACGATTGAATTCGGTAAACCATCGATAACACTGGTCCTTGATGATGCCTCATCGCCAAAAATTGATTTAAGTTCATCGATGCACTGTTGGTGAGCTAATCCACGTCGTAAGTTGTAAAAAGTAATCGCAGGAAAATGTTCACGATTTAATTCAATTTTTTGGCCGCTATGAATTTTTCACGTTACTGTAAACAACACAAATAGCGCTCCTACGTCAAAACGTTCTGAGTACGTATACCGTCAAAAATGTAAAACTGTGTGATAGAAACGTCAGTTGCCAGATGGCAGCACTAGGGTTGCCCAATCCCTATACATAAAAGGCAACCCTCATATTTTAATTTACATTTTAAGTATTTGTTTTGTTGTGTAAAATGCGACTTGATACCAAGGTTTTGAATAGCGCACAAAATATGTAATATTTATAATAAT
>JABXWE010038219.1:0-13220 GCA_014611495.1 Limonius californicus
AGTTTTAGTATATTTTTTGGAATTTTCCTTAATTATGAAGCTAATTTAAATATTTTATTACCAGCAGTACTAAATTCACTATATATTCTTGTTCTGGTATGAAATCGACATGTAGGGACTATTGTAATTTAATTAATTATAAACATATAAATTACTGCCGCTTTACGTAAGCAACACCTAAATTAATGTGTAAACAAATACTTTTAATAATTTGAACATGTTTCATTATCCTTTTGCTGGTTATTATGTGTTTTGGTGGGCTAACAAGTCATTGTGTAACAAAACTTGTTTAATTTAACGGTATTCGTTTTTTATTTTAATTAATAGGAATTTCAGAAATTGATACTGATACCGCTGATAACAACAATACGGCACACTTTTTAGACAAAATATCCTAACCACATAAATCCTGGAATAATTTAATTTTTCGTGGCTATAACTGTATGGTTATGAACCTCTGGGAAACCTTGTATATGCTTAAAATTAATAGAAATGTCTGTGTACACAGCTGTACATTTATATGAATAATGTTTAAGCTAAACGATTATCAATTTTATCTTGCAAGAAGTTTGTTTATAACGGGAGAATACTTAAGATAAAAAAATCATGGCAGATACCCGTGGCACATATTAGGTTAATTTTCTAATTTCTCGTTTGGCTTCCATTTCCCATTTTAGAACTATCGGGGACATGTGGGATTATGCGTTCACAGCTTCTTTCCAAGAGAATTACGTTTAAGCTGAATATACATATTTAAGTTTTCTCTTAAATTGTCAACTTTTCAACATGTATTCTAATTTAGAAATAGGCCTGGCAAGTTAAATTCTAACGCTATAATATCCTAGTATTAACTCTGGAAACTGCGTATATCTACTTAAAATTAAGAAATATATCTCGATATGATTGTGGTCGCACTTTCCACGATGAAGTTGTTTTATTATCTTAATTTTGGTTCACCTTTATCTCTATTTTGCTCCATTTTAGATCTGTTTTAGACATGCCCACAAGGCGTATGACAAAATAGAAATAATATTTAGAACAAAATTGCTTGAAAGTGTGCAGATCTTTTTTGAATTGAAGGTTTCCTTTTATAGTTCCATGCAACAAATAATTTTCAATTTTTAATATCTATTTTTTAGAACTATTGCAGTAATGCAACATTTCTTTGCAAATTATATTTAACGTAAAAGTTGAACGTATGGGCATCCACTGATTGAATGTTTAGATTCATTTTTCAATTTATTTTTAAATGTTAGAATTAATCCAGGAATGCGTGCGGCATGTTGTAGAGGAATAAATGTAACTAATATTGTAAATAATTTTTAGGTATTTGGTGCTGATTAGATAAATTAATTAAGTATCTGATCGGCACTTTATATAGAGGTATTTACTACCTAATTAAAAACTTTTGGTAGTTTTTATGAATCCTTCTAACATGTCGTTTAACACCTACGTATTCCGATTAGAAGATTTACTTTAAATTCGAACAACGATTCTACTTTAGAAGCTACGTATATTTAAAGTTAAGAAGGTGTCTGGACATGTTTGGATTGTACTTTTTTACGATTGAATTCGATTTTCTCGTTTCCTTTCTCTCCGATCTTCTTTATTTTAGAACAAAATGTATAAATGGTATGTGCAAATCAAGTTTTATAAAGGGCTCATATTTATGTCGAAACGGTTACGCTAAATTTTAAGCTGGTGAATGGAAACAAAACATGAAAAATTCCATAGATTGAATTTAGAGCCCCAGTAAGAAAACCCTTGTAAATAAAATCTAAATGTAACTATCCTTTTCTGTGTCATGTGTAACAATTACTTTACTTTTTTTGTGATGTTTATGCTTAAAAATCTGATAAGGGGTTTTGAGGACCGAGAGCTTCATCTTAAATTTTTAAAAATTCTTTGAGGGCTCTCAGGGCTTTCAAAACCCTTGTGGTCTCTCTATCTATATATAAAATTAAAGGGAATCTTTAGGGCCGTTTTCTAAAAATATTTTATGAAGAATGTAAAAATTTTTAAATACGCTTTGATTTTAAAATCTTTCTGCAGTCAGGATTTTTTATATTATACAATAAATTAACAATGTTCAATACTATTAAATCACTTTAATATTCGTTTATGGGGTAAACAAGCATTGAAGTCAAACCAAGAGCGTTCTATATTATATTGTATGCAGGGTGTTTTAAAAAGAATGAGCCGCCGTTTGGTCATAGATTTTTTAGGTTAAAGTAAACCGAATAAACCTGATATACCTATAGGTAGAAACTCCTCCCGTAAGAAGATATAGGGCCTTAATATTCAATTATTAATTTTTTCTTTTGCTGGCAATTTCCACAAATGAAGAAATCTTTATTTCAAATCTGGTACACAAGCTTGCTATTACGTACTTACTACATTAATAAAAATATTTTCATAAATAGACTTGACCATAAGAAGCATTTAATCTAGCACCTAAATTTTATGATCTGCAATTATCAGGTAGCCATAATCACAAAAACTATAGGTAGTGCTTGTCACCTACAGTAAAAAACAATGCTAAGCCAATTAATTACTTTGGTGTCATAGAAACTTAATATGCGTTTCGTGCTTACCTAGAGAGCGCCTCACGGTGAGAGTGTAGTACAGGCTCTTATGGATACCAGTGTTGCAAAACTTCGACTTAAAATTGCTCTGAAGATATCAAGCACTTATCAATCATATCGTAAACCGCCTTTTATTGTACAAACCGCTTATCGGTGATAACTACTATTTACGAGTTAGCTGGACATCCTTTGCCTTGATCTACTACATTTAAGAAAACTTCCACTGCCATTCAAGCTCTTACATTTGGCAACGTTTTACGGCCAAGTCTCATAAGGTTTGCATAGTCCATAAGAGCCTGTACTACACTCACCGTGAGACGTGGTCTAGGTATATTAGGTTTATTTGGTTTATTTTAACCTAAAGAATCTACGACCAAACGGTGTCCTATTCTTTTTGAAACACTCTGTATTTTTAATGCTCAATGGCATACCTTCCATTCTTGGACTTAATTCCAACAAATTTACAATAAAGAAATATATTTAGGCACATCGAAAGTTAATGAACTGTTCTTATAACGAGCTTTTGATGAAGTCTGTGGTCAAGTCGGCTAGTGCTTGCTTTTGAGTCCGTTAACGTATGTCGGAGTTTGATTATTTCATACACCGTTGACTATCGGCTACGTCATTTAGTTGAGGACCAAGAATCGATATAAATTATTTCTTGGAATTATAAAACAAATTGTTCTTTTTAGAACTAACCAACGAAATCGTCTTGTTTTTCATATAAGCGACACGATAGTTTTCAACTTTAGAGGAGAAACCTTTTATGTCGGAACGGAAAACCAAACTTTCTTAATACTCGTTATGCTATGTTTAAAACAATCTGGAGTGGTTATTTATGACGGCTAAACTTATAATATATTTCATACGCTAGATATTTGGCTAGAAAATTGTTTTAAGACGTATAACAAATTGAACATACAATTTACATTAGCAAGTAAAGTAAACTTGAGTTTTTACTGTACGAGTTAAATTGGTGTAAACAAAAACCCAAACTTGTTGTCATGGAAACGAAAGTAGAGTCATAATATTTTTGGAAATCGTCTCGGATCATGTTTACTTAATGTGTGATAATACAACTCACAAGTCACAACTGTCTTGTAAATTGGTTACTCATTTATTATAAGAGTTTGTTTTCACTTTTAACCCCCCCGTATAAAAATAAAGTTCTATAAATAACATTTCCTTTATACAACAAACAATGGATACAAAAATCTATTTGACAAAGTAAATCGTTTAAAATAAATTTGACTAAATAAAAATTTTAACCAAATTTTTTTGACACAACAATATATTTACCCCAATTAAAAATTATACTAAAACCTAATGTATACATTTTAGAGATAGGGAGAGGGGGAAAAATTAATTACTTATACAATGCTTAACCTAACCTAACCTAGTGAGTGTAAGAATTCTGTTGTGTCAAGCAAAATCTTATTAAAGATTTTTTAATGGATGTTTTTTGAATAGGAACTTATTTTCCGGGGGTGGGTTAATGTTCGGGGGTTTTGTCCTGTTGCGATTTTTCTGTATGTTCTGTTCTGCGAATATTTTATTTGATTTGCTTACGATCGTATAAATCATTTTTTACTTTCAGTTATACATACAACATGGTCAGTACGTACTGATTAGGTAAATTATGTTTTACTGAAATTAGGTTGTTGATTGTTAATAACAAAATATAAAATTCTAATCCCCGTCAGAACATTCTTTGAATTCTGACAATATTAAATTCTCACAACTAATCAATCAATTGCACAGCTTTATTTTCTTTGTGCCTCCAACAATTATTTTTTGTATTATACAGGGTGATTCTAAACATATACGAAAAACGTTAACCCAGTATAGCTGAGGATATTTATTCCCTAAATTACCTAGTAGTTTTTTAAAATTGGACACCGGTAGCCACATATGGAGCTCCTATTTTACATCAGTTTACTTAAATGTAAATACCTTTTTGGTTTCGTATCCGATTCTAATAAACTTCGTTGTTTTTGAAAGCTAACAGTCCAAGCTTAATTTCTAGGCGAAAAATGTACAGTTGAGTGTAGTCATGGGCATAATCGAATGATTAGTATTCGAATGATTTTAATAATCGAGCTATATTCATTCGATTAATCATTCGAATCCAAAATGTTTTGGCAATACGAGATATGTCTCGCATCCTGCCCTTCGAATGATGACTCCCTGGCACTCTCGCTCTTATCTCGAATTGTTTTTTCGATTTTATGGTTTTCCATGTTATATTATAAGTTATTAAATATTAACGATATTTTTAATTATTTTATTATAATTGATTAATAGTTTATATTTGTATAAGCGCTATCATGACGACCAATTTAGCCACTAAATGTTTTAAACGGAAAGGTAGTGTCAAAAGTCGGACAGATTACAAATGATCGTAACTGATTAAGATAAAAAAATTTGCTTTATTTTATATGTTTAAACGTGACATAAATTGCTAAAATTATTTTATTTACTGATCTAGTTTATGGCAGTAATATATGTAATTGAATAATAATCAATCTAAAAGAATTCACAACTATTTTTGAATTTAAGTATATAAAAATAGAAATAAATAATTGTAACCTGCCCGGTTCAAAATTCTAAAAACTAATTTGCTAACTAAGCTGCACATGCGACTCCATCACGCAAAATAAATCAGATATGTTACTTTGTAGTTTATTGTTTAGGATCTTCTCGAAACACAAACTCATTCGAAAACTACTTCTAATTATATACCGTCACAAAAGATATTTCGATTACCAGTCGAATAACGAAAAGAAGATAATCCGAGAAGTTTTTGTCATACGAATGAATACTCGAATGTCAGAGATACATGCATAGCATAATCAAATATTTCGAATTATTCCATTCGAGATGCGCGCGTCGCTGCGAATGTATTCGAGAAGTTTTCATCATTCGAATGAATTACTCGCATCTCGAGATATATGCATAATCGAATATTTCGAATGATTTCATTCGAGATACGCCCATCACTAGTTGAGTGCGAAAGTGGATGAAATCTGGCCCAGAAATGAGAAGTAATGTTGTTAACCAACGTTTTTAGCAGCTTCTAAACTAGTATCAGTTTTATAAAAAATGTCTTCACAACTGTCCTGAAACCTTATTTGCGTCATCTAACAAAATTTTCAATAGAAATAAACAATTTAAATACATACACCTAATTTCCAAGATGTTAAACCAAATTTGTCACTTTTGGGTCAGATTTATTTCACTGTTCATACTACGCGCTAGTTGTTTCTTGACTGGAAATTATGCTTGGGCTGTTAGCTTCCCAAAACAACGGAGTTTTCCAAAATAGGACAAGAATAAGAAAAGTTATTTACATTTTAGTGAATTGATGTAAACAATCTTTGAAGCTCCCTGTATTCGTAACCGAGCTGAAATAAAAAAAATGTGATTTAGGGGTTAAATAACTATAGTTATACCAATAAATTATGAGTTAGCACATTTGGTTTCATCAAATTCCTAAATTACACATTTATTTAAATATTTTTTTCCCTAATGGGTGAAATGTTTTTTTTTCCTATATAGCGTGTAGAATTTACTGTTGTGTTGCTGATAAAGGCGATCATTCGTCAGTTAACAATATATAATCTTTTGGTTATTTGCGTTTGTTTTATGGCAGTACAGCATGTGTGTGACACTCGATGGCAGTTATGTTCAGTTAATAGGCCTGCGATGGACATTTCAATATAGTGATATAGCAGCCATTCGCGCTATTGTCTATGGAAGTACAAAAAAGGCCAATTCGATTGTGCCGCATTTTGTATGCACACGTATTCAAGAATGTGAATTTGTGACAGGAATAATAAATTGCAGCTACAATATGTCACGAAGATATTTTTTTGTCAAAAATCCGACGTTCAAATGGCTATGCCCGGAATTAATAAATTGCTTGCATTGTTTTGATGTGTGTTAAATTAATCTCCCACAACGGTTCGCCGAAAATTTCTCTTTCGGTTTACATAAACGGCTTTAAGCAGGAAGTCGTCCTTATTTTCCTTTTACTTTTGGTCTAATTAGTTCCGGGTCTTGACTCCGGAGTATGTTTATGCAGCGTGTCCCGGAGTGCAGAGGTCAAGCCGTAAAACTAGTTCTAAACTTGCAACTACGCAAACAGGTAAACTGGACAGTGGACACAATAAACAACCAAGTCCCTCGGACACTGGTAATGGTAAATTCTAGTCAAGACTACTCTTAAGAGAACTTAAGTTGGAACTTGAGTTTTCTCGCTTTTCCGCCTCGATTAAACCTGTTCTCTGTTATTACGGTGGCGGAAGATTTGAAGGAGAGAAAAACAAAAAAGGAAGGAATGTGTTACACTGATCAGCAATTTTGATTAGAGAAATTGATTGATTAATTCTCTGTTGATTGGTTTGTAATTCCTAACCGCATCCACAGATTGATGGCGTTCTCTTACTTTCAGTTCTATTTTTGGTTCTTCTTCATTAGAATTGTTTCTCTGCTGTTAAGTCGGTTACAATAAACAAAATAATCGCCCATTATATAGCCGTAGAATACGAATACGAATCCGAATTCTTTTTTTTTTTTTGTTAGCCAACCCATCTTGTTTTTGTGTGGCTGGATTTTGTTGCTACATGAGAAAAACGCCCGCGGATAATTCTATAACTACTAAACATTTGCTTATATAGCTTTTGGCTTAGATTGCTTAATTACGGGCCTGGAGTATTTAACCCCAATTACGTGAAAAATTCTGGAAGCAGTTCAAAGGCCCTTGGGGTCAACCTTTGAATGGAGCTCCAAAAATTAAATCCCAATTTCATAAAAAATAAAACTTAGGGCCATTGGGAAATAAATCATATGATATAGTTTGTATTATTCTTGCAGAAATTCCTCGATACATGTGGAAAAATAACCCTTGCAATAGCCTTCCAAAATTTTGATCAGAACCATTTGAAGAGAAATTCTAGAGAAACAGGTGTAGCTGCGCCTTTCGGGGAAAAACAATGTAATAGTATTCGAGTTCTCTTGCAAAATTTTCTAAACGCGTTTCTGGAAAGAATGCCCTCAACATTCGGAACTCGTTTCTGAGCAGTCTTCAGAATACGTCCCTGGAAAATATAACCCCGGCTTAATGCAAAACAAACAATGAAAAAATTTCAGCAACTGTTTAGAAACTTTCCAATGAAGAACTCGTGTAATAGCAGTATTCTTATAAGCTTTCTTAAACTTGTTGTAGAATATTTTGAATGCGGCCCTGACAAATTTATTTACCGCTTCTAAACAAGCACCTAGAAAAAATTTTACAAGAAAATTTCGGAAAAGTCATTTAGTAGTCTTACAAGGAGAAAATTAGTTGAATAATGTTAACCTTGTTACTGCAAAATTGCCTGAGTACGTTTCTGAGCAGAATTTTCATAATAATTTACTTGAAACTTCATGAAAACTATGTTTATAAAGGAAAAAGGATAGCTTTCTTCTGTTAATATTTTGATCAGAACCTGTGAACACTGTACTGGACAATTTATTGTTAATTTCGTGAAAAGTATTTGGCAGGAATTGTATGAAAAAACAAGGAAAGCTATGGAAAAAATGATCTTGTTATGTTAACGTTATGTGATGAAATTTCTTAAATACATTTCAGAGCTGAATGTTTTTAATGAGCTCTGGAAAATATAATTCCAACTTCCTCAGAAGCACATCCAAGATTTCTTGAAAACCGCTTGAAAGGATTCCAACCTTGTGAAAACCAAGTTCAGAGAATACCATATATGAATTTCAACGGGAATATGATAGAAACCCCCTGGACAAAAATTCACGGGTAAAAACCTCCAAACAGATACCCCTCGGATAAAAAACCATCGGACCAAAAACCTCCCGAACAGAAAGTTCCCGGACAAAAAACCCAAATTATGTGGGGTCCTTAAATGATTATTATTTTTATTATTACGTATTATTACTAGTAAGTTATTAATTATCACTCAAAATGCAGAAAAAATTGAGATGTCAGAAGCTTGGCATTTATTTAATATAGAATAGTTGTACAGGAAAATAGATAATTCATACCCCTACCAACATCTTCTATGGGAAGAAATGCTAAACCGTCCAGCATTTCACAAAATTGTATACACCCCTCATCCTCCCTGTATTTCTGTTGCAGACCTAATTGGCAGAGATGGTAAAACCATCCTCTTATTGTACCATTATCATCGAATAACGCTTTTACAGGTTATGTTATCTGTTAAAAGATAATTGCTGTAGTAATTACCATTATCAAAAAATTTCAAAAGCATTTTATATGGGGGGGGGGGGGGCTGTCCGGATTTTTTTGTTCATAGATTTTTTTGTTCATGGATTTTTTTATCGGGGGTTCTGCGTCCGCGGATTTTAGTCCGGGGGTTTTTAGTCCTAGATTCATTTCAACGGATACATTTAGAAGCTTCTCAAGGCTAAAACCATAGGATAGGTGTTGGTATTTATTGTGTAGAATTTTCGAAATACGTTTGTAAACAGACTCTGGATGGCTCTAAAAAATGTTCTGCGAACGTGATGGAAAACGCTTGGAAATAATTACCTATTACCTGTTTTTGATCAGAATCTTTCCTCAGATTGGAAATTACTAATTTCCGAAAAATCTCTTTAAAAGTTTTGTGGAGATAAAGCCGTCCAATACTATACTTCCTTTAAAATAACTCACTTACGCCTTTGGAATTTGTTTTTCATAATTTCATGAAAGGCACGCTGAGGAAAATGTTTAAAAAATTGGCTAAAGTTATTTAGAATATCATGTCATAATGTGTTGTCAATATGGAATTTTTTGAATATGCTGTAGAGCTGAATTTCCTTAATAAGGGCCTGGAAAATTGAATCATAACTTCAGTTAAGTCTCCTAGGAAGAGTTATATATACAATTTTTTGAAAAATTAACACAGTGGAAGCGTCTCAATAAAATAATCATTTGATGTTAGTGTGATTCCAGCAGAATTTCCAAAACAGATGTTTAAGATACGCTCGGGAATATGGTTCTGGAAAATCTAATTGTAAAAAGCGCCTGGAAGGAATTGTGCGTAAGCGTTTCGAAAAGAACGTTTTAATCAGCGTTTACATTCAGCGATTTCGGTCGGGCGACTAAGTGGGACGACACAAGTTGTTTAACATGATTTTTGAAATGGTTACTCGAAAAATGAAGAAAAGACAACGGCGTTGGTGGATTAAAGACTGGGTATGATTACGAAATGTTGGAGCATCAGAAGCCATAATAAAAGAACTAGCTTTGGAAAATGGAAAGCTGTATAGAAACCATTTCAGGATGATAAAACAATATTTTTAAATTTTGCTAGAGAATGTCGAGCTGTTGAATGCTGAATGTTAAAATAGTTTATTACTTAGAACACAAATATTAAGATCTATTTTCTCTATGCACGTGCGTTTTTAGTGGGTTGAGAACTATAGTTTATACTACCAGCTGTAGTAGAAACTACCCCGTCGATCAAGACAAATGGGCAACTTTTAGTTGAACAACCAGAAGTCGTATCAACGCCAACAGGACGAAAAACCCCTGGACGAAAAACGTCGGACGTAAAACCCCCGAATACAAAACCCCCCGGATAAAGGACCCCGAACAGAAAACTCCCCGGATAAAAATCCCCCGACAGAAAACCCCCCGGATAAAAATCCCCTGACAAAATTGAGATGCCGAAAGCATGGCATTTATTTAATATAAAATTATTATAATAAAAAGTTGTACAAGAAATGTACTAATTTACAACCTAATGTTGTTGCTGATAGCACTCAAAAGTTTTCGAAATCACTTTCGCCTTCATTATATTCTTGTCCGGGGGTTTTTATCTGGGGGTTTTATGCCCGGCGTTTTTGGCCGGGGGTTTGTCGTCCTAGATTCCGTTTCAACGTGGTTGAAATGCTATTTACACGGACGATATAATCGCCCGACTAAAGGCTTTGAAAGCATCTCTCAAAAGAAACTATTTGACAAAGCAAGCGTTATATCTACAGAACATCCTGAATACGTTCCTGTTCAGTTTAGTTCCAATTGCGCCGTGTTGAAATTAAATCTATTCTCATTGTATGCAAACAGATTTTGAGAGACTCGCGTAATAGGAAATCAGCGTGAGTTAATTGAACAATTCCAAAATTTAATTACTTCTTGACCATTCATTATCTTGTGCAATATTATCCCAGACATTCACTTGTTCACGTAAAAAGTGCAGCAATACTTCGTCCCTGAATTAACTAATTGCGCTTTTGTTTGCTCCATACTCAAATTAATTAGTTTTCTGAAGGATTTTGGTGAAAAAATATTATTTACGTGTAAAAATCCACTGAACTGAAAAACTTTGTATGGTTATACTAGAATGAGGGACCATGTTAGTTTATTTCCGACAGGTACGTGAGCTGATATGGGGGAGGTGCAAGGGGGAGCCGTGAATGGAAGTAAACTAACTCAATACAAAAGCGTATACCTGACCGAATAGTTGGAAAAATAAATAACCGGTGTATTTCTGTTCCATTATTCACAGGGCCCATGACCACAGCCAACTGATTTTTGAAAGCCGGAGTTTGCATGGTTTGGCCGTGTAATGCATCGGAGCGCGGTTAAGACGAGAACTAGGTAGGAACCTTAAAATTGCCATGCAGGGACGGCGTAAAGCTCTCAAAACGGCCATTGTTAACGGAAAGTTCCTAAAACGCCTAATGATGCATTTCTAAAGCTACTAAAAGCGCTGGCCCGTAGTTTCGTACAATTCCCGAATTACAACTCGACCAGAGACGTGACAATACGCACAAATGACAAATGAAATACGCAAATGAAGAATTGTCGAACGTGTGAATGGAGGCCGTAATGATCCGCACCGCACCGCACCGCGTTCTATGATTGTGCTGATTCTCTGGCGACATCGGTAATGAGATATTGTCCGGCGTCGGGACGAACCTAAGCTCGGATGCTGCGGCACGTGGGAAAATGCCCCAAGAAAACGTTTATGATCGTTGTGTCGCGATAAATTGGGTTAATGTTTAAACCAGCAAGACCTTACTTTAATCGGCATTCCCAGAAGTTTTCTTGGAGAAATCTTGGCTTTCATTAAACCTCTTTGTTTATGATGCTGACTGTGTACAGATTCTAGAAATCTTTACGTTAGTTGGAATTCATTGGCGTATGATATCATCCGAATGTGGGTTTCTGTAAAGTAGAAGGTTTAAAATAATCCAATTAATGATCATTTACTATTTTTCTCTGTAGTAGCGTACCAATATGTATGGAATATTTGTTGGTAATATAAGTATATTCAATATTTAAAGGTTTGCCACACACAGTATGATTAATAAAATTTCCGATATGGGTGGGATGAGGAAAGCAGAAAGGGTGCTGTTACTTATGCCATTCTGTTCATAATCAAATCTATCAAAGTATAGTTTAGTTATTTTACTGTAGAACACACCGTATTCATTTTTCAATGCATAACATAAGCTACCCAAGGCTACCGATCTTTGTATGAGTTTATTCAAGTTTTTCGAGCTTGCTGAAAATAAGAATTTGAATTACTCGACGAACGTGGATGGAATCTATATAGGTTCTTTCAGGTTGCTTGCTTTAAGGCAGACTAGCTATCACTACATTGGAGTTTTTGCTTTATACTGAAAAGTTAACAATACTCTATCCAAATGAAGGACTTGTAAGGATCTAGCTAACGTTACACTGCAATTTTTGCTTTATAACTAAAAACATCAATATTCCATTGCTAGCTATCATTACATTACACTTTTTGCATTATGTAAAAATTAACCATATTCTATGTAAATGGAGAACTCGTAAGGTGTCCAGCTGTCGTTACAATAGAGTTTTTGCCTTATATCTAGAAAATAACGTTACTGCATCTAAATTCCGGGCTCATAAGGGGTCTAGCTATCGTTACATTGGAACTTTTGTTATATCGCAATAATAACAATATTCCATTTTAATAAACAACTTGTAAGGGGTCTAACTACCTCTAAATTATATTTTTTGCTTTATTTGTAAAAATGAAACATATGCTGTCTAAATGAAGGACCTACGGAGTCTAGCTATCATTAAATTTGAGTTTTTGCTCTAAATTTTAAAGACAACGTTACTCCAATTAAATTACGGACTTGTAAGAGGTCTAGCTATTGTTACATTGGAGTTTTTACTTTATTTTTAAAAATTAACTTTATTCTATCTAAATGAAGGACTCTTGCGGAGTCTAGCTGCCGTTACATTAGAGGTTTTGCTTTATATTTCAAAAATTACATTCTTCATCTAAATTACGAACTCCTAAGGGGTCTTGTTATATTTTAAAAGTTACAATATTCCGTTTAAATAAACAACTAGTAAGGGATCTAACTATCGTTACATTATAGTTTTTGCTTTATATGTAAAAATTAACCATATTCTATCTAAATGAAGAACTCATAAGGAGTTTTCTTCTTCTTAGAGTGCTTTATCTCTTACGAGACGTAGCGATCTTCTCTCCTATGCCTGTGTTGCACGTTTTTAGAGTCACAGACATAGAGGACCTACAGTTTAACGTGGGCTCCGAACCACGGGAAGTGTAAACACTTCTACTCCAGAGAAGATTTACTAGGCAGAATACCTCGCTGGTTTGCCATTGC
>JABXWE010038220.1:0-12659 GCA_014611495.1 Limonius californicus
AATAAAATCAAAGAAGTCATACTAGCAAAAACAGAAAAAGTAATTGGAAAAAAAGAAGGCAAATAGAAACTGCTGGTTCGATAACGAGTGCAAAGAGTCGTTAGAAAAACAAAGGGAAAGTCAAAATCGGCTCCTGGGTAGGCCAACAAGAGGAAGAGAAGAGGACTATAAAGAAACCAGAAGAGAAGCAACAAGACTCTGCAACACAGAAAGGAAAACACCAAAAATTCCTTACAAAATTCCCCACATATTAATGTCTTACACGGCATATTTCCAATAAATCATAATACAGTTGACAATTAAATTTAAATTAAATTAGAAATAAATTATTAAAAATATTTTCAAAGTTAATCAAAATTAACACAGACCTTCCTTATATACTTCAGAACATTAATACCAACATATTTTGCTCTAAGGAAAAGTATTAAATTAACAAATTTACATTATTTTAGCAAGCTGTCAAAATTATTATGTCTTTATCTATATTTGTTACATTACAGCTCAAGAATGCATAGATAGGGTTGAAAAAATCCTCTAAGCTTTCGTGAAGATAAAGGTAAAGAAAACAACGCATTTTGCTACCAGGACGTCAAGTTATACAGATACAAAGGACCAAATTTCAAGATCGGAAACATTCACTTACCTTGTATTCGACTTGTGATTAAACAATTTATTTCATACAGGGTAGCTTAAAATAACTTTATTAGAGTTAGTAGTAGATTAAGATTTCACTATTAAAGCAAGTTGTAACACAGCAATATATATATATATATATATAAAGAAAGTTGTCATTCCTGTATCTTCATACATTTACATCATATCGGAAGCATTCAAATTCGGCGTACATTATACTAGAATTGAAAGTTGTTAATATCTATGTATTTTGTTTCCTGATCGATTGAAATTCCAATAATATAACCCTTTTTCCGCAGGATATTATAGCTAAATGCAAGCAAAATATACAGTTTAGTATCAAGAACACGTAAATTAGGCGTACTTTGGACTGGAAATGACACAAAAATGGTTAATATGCATTGTGGTCCATGATGGTTTGAAGTTACAATAATATAACTCGTTTTCCCCAGGATATTATAACTAAATACAAGCAAAACGTACAGTTTAATATCAGAAACATGCAAATTCGGCGTACTTTGCACTAGAATTGACATAAAACTAGTTAATATATATTGTTTTTCCTGAAGCTATGAAGTTCCAAAAATATAACTTGTTTTCCTCAGGATATTATAACTAAATGCAAACAAAACGTACAGTTTAATATCAGAAACATGCAAATTCGGTGTACTTTGCACTAGAACTGACATAAAAGTAGTTAATATATATTGTTTTTCCTGAAGCTATGAAGTTCCAAAAATATAACTTGTTTTCCTCAGGATATTATAACTAAATGCAAACAAAACGTACAGTTTAATAGCAGAAACATGCAAATTCGGCGTACTTTGCGCTAGAATAGACACAAAGGTTGTTAATATGTATTTTGTTTCCTGATGGTTTGTAATGCTAATAATATAACCCGTTTTCCGCAGGATATTATAACTAAATGCAAGCAAAACGTACAGTTTAATATCACAAACATACAATTACGGCGTACTTTGCACTCCACTGCTTGTGATTCAGAATGAGATGGGTAGTGCCTGTGGCAACTTCAACATCCTGATAGATAAATTTGGAAAACATCTACACCAACATCGGTATCATGCTGATAAAGTTCTTTCTAAAATATATCTTGTGGAAGATGGGTCAACTCTGAAAGCGACTATGATTGAAAATATGACGGAATTAGCTACTACTATTGATACAAAGTTAGCACGCTCTAGTTATCTGACAGTGTTTTATATAGCGGCACTCAGCAGTGATTCGAAGGAGCGTTATAAACTAGTTCACAATGTTAATGCAAATTACGAATATACATACAAACTGCCAACGGTAACCATAACAACAATTAGTTTTACCCCATCAAATGCTAAAATCCACATAAACGGTGTGGAGAAGGATAAATCGTCATTGATTGGGTTACAATTGAATAACGGTGATAAGATAACAACACACCAAATTCGAAGCATATTTTTGCTTGAAGTTATTGTGCAGATTCACATATATTAAAACGACCAACGGGTTAGGTGTGTGTTAACAATGAGTGTTAAAGCTGAAGTTGTTGTAGAACTACTCAAGTCGGCTAGAAAACACTTTAAGCGTAGGCGAGTTATTATAAAGGTGTTAAGTGATTTATTTCAAGCTGATTTGGACGAAATAATACCCTATACGAAAGTTAACAAAGGATATCGATACATTTTAGTAGTGATTAATGTATTTTACGAATAGGTAAGGGCATAATTCGAGAAGCGAAAGACGGGCCAATATGTAACGGCAGCGATGAATAAGGTGCTCACATCCTCCAACCAGCCTCCTAGTAACTTGCAAACTGATATAGGAAAGCAATTCTATAACGTGCACTTTCAGAAATTGATGAAGAAATTCAACATAAACCATTACAGTAGTTATTCGAATTTAAAAAGCAGCATAGTAGAAAGATGTAATCATTGTTTGAGGATTTCGCGGTTTCTCGAACTGTCAACACTATGATTAATTTTCGGCTTGGAGCGCGTTGTCGATAGGAGATTACACACAGCAAAAGCAGGATTACTGGTCATTGTTTACGAAACTGATCAAATTAAGGTTTCAAAAGACATTGCACCTTCCATCTTCAGAGTCCTCGTAGTACTGCATTCAAATCCGGGATGCGGAGATATTTAAACCCTTTTGAGCCAATCGAACAGAACGTCGTAATTCTGGTTGGAAGTCGTCGTCAGGCGGCTTTGTGGTTTGTTTCCGAAACTTTAGAGGATGAACTACCGTTGTCAAAGCTTTGCTGAACCTAAACCCCTCCTCTGTGTTGATGATATTGTATGATTCTTGGAGTAGTATTATCAAAATCCATTTTGTGGCCAGTTATGCAGGTGTGTTCCGCTACCGCTGATTTTGTGATGCGCTTATGTTTGTATTCACCTTAATGCTCCGGAGTCTCAACTCGATGAAACGCCCAGTTTGTCCAATATAGATGGTGTCACAGGAGCAGGGGTTGTTGTAGATTCCGGCATATTTTAAGCTAGAAGTATGATCTTTAGCTGATCGGAAACCCTTGCCTAGGGTTTCTTTGATCATACAGATTGATTTTATGCTATGTCTTCTCAGAATATGCCCTATCTTATCCATAGTAGCTTTACTGTATGGCAAAAAGGATAATGTTTCCGGTGGCGTAGATTCCTCTTTCGCCCTGTGATTTTCAGCTCGGTGGATAGATTTCCGAGTTTCTGTGGCTGTATAACCGTTGCATAGCAATGATGTCAAGAGGTGGCAGAAATAACATCAATAGAGAGGATGGGTTCAGATTCAGCAAAGCTTGGACACCGGTAGTTCATCCTCTACTCTACATACATCTACCTGGAATCATATACCGAGAAACAGAATTGCACCTATACTAGCTTCCCAGATACTTTTAAATACGGTATTTCGCATTTTTCGAAAGTGTTACCAATGCAGTTAGTTATTGTGGTATTAATTTACTTAGTTTCAATTAATTTTAAAATAATTAAGTATCCAATTCACTGATTATTATTATTATATGAAACAATGAACATGCGCGGCCGGCAGTCTGAAGGGCTGTTCTCATAAAGCGCTAAACTCTAGCGTTAAATCCCAGTTTCAACTCCCGAACCCATTTTTACCTTTTAATTTAGTTTTTTGGTCATTCGTACGTTGGTAATCATTCAACGATTTCTTCCTTAAAGCGAAATAATCTTCTATAATCATTGTAATGCAGTGATATTTGAGGCTTATAACGCTTCTGATTTCTTAAACATACGAATTCAACTATCTGTAACAGTAAAAATGCGAAACACTGACATGAGTCTACTACTGACTAGGCTCAAGTGTTTTGAAGGATTTTCTCAAGATCTGAAGTAAAAGGATCCCTTTATTCATACTATTTACGTCTGGCGAAGTAAATAGATGCTTCGAAAGCATTTGTTTTACAAGCATTAGCAAAAGCATTTAATTCAATTTTTAAACATCTTCTTTGAAGGATTTGCTTCTTATTTTGAAAGCAAAAGGTTATGCTTTATTTTATTCATCCAGACCACTGTATTGTTTGACCTAAAATTTACATAAGTTTTAAGGACTCATAATGCTCTAAGTTACACAGTCGCTTTCATTGATACTGTAATCGTCAAAACAGGATCAACCCACTAAGATGCGAATTAACATATTTCAATAGTTTCCAAAAATATTAATTAGTACACATATTTAACCAGCAAACTGATTGTATGTTTCTTATATTATACTGCAAATAATTCTGCTATTACAAAAATTTGTTCTTGCACTGTTGTATAGAAGGTAGTTTAGGGAAGGTAGATCTTCCAGGCCAACCATTTCCTTAACACATCGACTCTTGTGAATGTCGCAGGAAAGTTATATGTTGAACATTCATGAGCATACGAGGCTAACCCTAAAATGTTTAAATGCGTGTTACATACATAAAGACTTATATAAAGACTAATTAAAATAAAATAGAAAAAAAAAGGTAAAGACTAATTCAGTCTATTATTACCCAGTAGTGATCCATCCCAAATCAATGGACTTCCCTCCATTTCATTGCAGAAATTTTCCCCGTCATTCACGTAACCGCAAACCATTCGATGAGTTACATATTTTCCTACATATCTACCAGAAAAAAAATCGGATTAACGACTCTTACTTTGTATTAGAAAAATCGTATTAACTAAACATTTTTTTTATGTATGTTTATTGCCAGATCAACAAATAACAAAACTTATTGCTCTCATAAAAAGGGTGTGAGCGATACCTTTTAGTTTCTAACTGCCATATTAAACATTTCCTACCACCTACTGTCACTTCAACTCAATCATGTCAATATATACATTACATGCATTATGATGTTCCAGGTCTGTTTTTTTAAATGCATTGATTGTGTCAAATCTTCCTTTAAGACGATTACTTAAGCTCTAGTAAGTAAGAATAAAGATAAACGTACACGCTCTACACCATACAGAATTACATGTTATTTAAATATCTTACTGATACATTTTTCTGCAGTCGCTCAATTGCCCCAGGGTAACGTTAGTAGCATGTAGTGCCAATTTGTGCCATGAGTATACCACCGCAGAGTCAGGGTTATCGAACTGTGACCAAAATGCAATCAAATATATATGATCAATTTAATATATCTCAGTTCCTATACCGGTAGTACGTCTCTATTGATATTAATGGGTTTCTCGTATTTGCCATTGAAAGAACGTCCTACGTTCGCAATTGCTATGTTGTTGTCGAATCCGTTTAGAAAACCAACATAAAATTCATGAATTAGAATTCCTGATATGATACGGTCTGAAAAGGGATAAAAACCCGGGTCTATATTTGTCGTATTACTTCGTATTCGTAAGTATCCACTAAATCGGATCACGTCCTGAAAATGTGATTAAAATGGTTAAGAATTCAGGTTAAAATACCAATCAATCAAAACTGTATATCATCAGCATGCAAGTTTAAAATGCTATTTTACATTTTGCTTGTAAGTTAAATTCCTATTGTAAATTGTTTACCCTTGTCACTTACTGGAACATCATGCAAACATGACGCGGTTGTAATTGCATGCATATGCGTTACAATGGCTCCTCCACATTTCCAATGGACCTTGTTATTGCTTACAATAATAAAAGCAACCGAAAAAGGTGTCTCTTCGATTGTAACAGGCCATGATCCTCTATCCGGTTGCCAATGTTGTCCAAATATGTAACCTAATTAAAGTGGAGTATGCACATTAACACATTTAAAAATTACAGTATATTGTGAAGCAAGAATCGATCATGAGTCCACTGATCGATGTAAACCTACAGCTGTTGTATAACTGGCACATAAGACTTCTCACAAAAATCCCATTAATAAGATTATCAGAAGCTTGGTTTCTCCATGTCAATTGCTATGTTTGTCTTACCAAAATGTTTCAGATTCAATTATCCCAAAAATATACCTAATGCCCATATCCAAGCAATCTGTATCAAACACCTAACACCAAGAAATAAATAAAGTTTCTGTAAAGTTCATTGGATAATATTTATTTCATATTTGAGATTGCAGTAATGCGAACCATTCAAAAACGATTAAAGGGCAAAGTTTAACAAGAGTTGGATAATTTTATTTCGTTTGATAATTACAGTAAACATAGCTCTGATTTGGCTCTTAGCAGACTTGCGGCTGTTCAACAATACCGACATTCGCACGAAGTATAAGCGTAATGAAAATAAACGCCTTACTCATAATTTAATTGTGTTTGTGAACAGTCGTATGGGCACCGTGCCATCTTCAATGTATGTGAATCTTCCGTAAGAAGGGTAAACGCATCGGAATATTATCGAACATCACGGTATATCTTGCTTAGTAATACGAATACTATTTCGATACCAGGTACGAGAAGAACGGCTATCACATCAAATAGACAACAGATTCAAGGAAGTGATACTTAGCCCCATACATTCGAAATTGTTATTTGGTAAAGAATCTGCAATACAGAATGAATACACTTCACGCTAGAATATCGTGGATTTCCATTACGCCAGTGGAGGAACGTGTTGTTTACCGGTACCACCTTACGATATATGTCCATGATAGACACGTTCCAGTTTAGAGAAAGTCTACAGAGCTTTTTCTAGTCGGTACAGTCTAAGGGAAAGAATGTGTGGTGGTGGCTCCATAATGTATAGGCCACGATTTCTAATGATAACCCTGTTCATCCATAGCGATACGTTGGTGAATGTCCGCAATTCTAAAGGTAACCTTGTAATTTGTAATTAATGCATCGTAATGCTTATCTCAACGTACCTATATATATTATATATCTCGAAATACAACTCAAAATATTAAAATACTTTGGACATATTATGAGGAAAGTATCTGACAACATGGAAAAATTAGTAATACGGGGAAAGGTGGAAGGAAAAAGATCTAGAGGCTGATCATCTACCAGATGGATAGACCAAGTAACCAAGTTAACCGGGAAGCCTATGCATACACTCACGATCGAAGCACAAGATCGAGCAAAATGGAAAGAAACAATACAAGACGCCGCAGTGGCCACTACATTCCCTACTGGGAAATAAGACTGAGGAGGAGGAGGATTACTTATCTACACAAAGATATAGACCACCTCCAGAAACAGAATATTAAAATCATGCAGTATTGAAAGCGGAGGGTTAGAGTATATCTGAGTATATGTGAGTGGGGAAGACAAGAGAAGCACCGCAACAATTCACTTTGAAACTTATTGAAGCATACCACAACGCTATGTGAATATATAGGAAGCTTCACTATAAATTTAACCCGTTTTATACGAAAACAATTAGGCCAACAAAATAGCGTTAACATAAATTAATGTTTGCGATTTGCTACATTTTGGTACGCACTATTTTGTAAACCATAAATGTATTTTCTTTTGCTTTCATAACGCTATACCATTGTGAAAGTGCTCATTTACCATGAGTTGAGTTTGCTCGAAAATTTACTCAAACTCTAGAAAATTGAACCCCTCAATTACAAATAACCGAAACAGTTTGCTTGAAGAGCAAAAAATAGCTTCTCTTGCGCCAAGCGCATTGATTTCTGAGCTAGATATGATGACAATTCTGGATTGGACGGCTCTGGCGAAAAACTATGGTCAATTAGTTCATAATCATAATTATGTGGCAGCTAATCAATGTAATCCATTGCTGGGATATATGCCCCTTCAAGCTCTTTCCATGTTATGCGGTCCGCAGTTTGCTGCGACCATAGCTTTCCTGGAGCTTTGTCTATGTCGTCTTTCCATTTAATTCTTGGCCTGCAGCGATTTCTTTTGCCTTTTAGGCTGGCAATGCGACGTTCCTCATATTTCACATTTGTTCTGTATGGTCATTTCTTATTTGATCGTGCAGGCGTTAACATTGCTGTGTGCTTGGACGTATCCTGTGGAAGCTTTCCAACATATACATTCTACATTGCAAGGAATTTACTTGCCTTTGTTACCCAATTTCCATCACCGTATAGCAAGTTTTCCACAATGCAGATTATATAATTTTTTTCCTCTGTTTAAAGTTATTTCTTTGAATGGTATTTTTACATAAAAACGTAAAGTTGTTATGCATTAGAATGCATTATTCACTAAACATATTTTTATTGCGTTTTCGTTATCACCATACGCGCCTTAATCGGAATCAAGTTTTACGAAGGTTGAATCATTTTGCTTCGCTAGCCAATTCATGTCAACATGACTCTTGTGTATCAATTAGTAGGTTTGTAGCTCTCGGTCAATTTTTTATTTTTGACGAAATATAGTTGTAAGTGGTAGTATTTACAACAGTACCTTAACAGGTAATATTAAAGATGTTATTTTTAAATGTGTAAAATGTTCAATCCATTTCTTCAAAACAATTTCGTCATTTATATGAAATAACCTATTTCGTACCTGTTTGAAACGCAACAACGACAGTTAGAATGTACAGCCATTGCATTATGTACTAAGTTTAAATATATGCTGTAAAAACTAATATAATAACAATGTTTATTTCACTTTAATTGACTACAACTATTAAATTTTATAGTATGTGAATTGGCGATATCGCTAGTAAGCCAAACAAAAAATTATTATTGCGGCGCGTAAAACTATTCAATAATAAATCATAAAAGTACGAAAATACCTTTACAGCAGCATAATCAAAAATTTAAGAGCTATGTGTCAAGTGCAGGTTTGAGAACATATATTTATGACGTTTTTTTACAGATAAATGCAATAATGCTCCACACCATTTCGTCATCTTTATTTTTATTTTCAGTTTTCACCGACCCCTTGGCATTTGTTTGTTTTTTGAGATAAAATCATAAAACCGTCTCAATTTTGTTTTGGAAAAACTACTACTTACTGGTCATGTAAAGGTAGAACAAACAAGAATGACAGGAAAAGGAGAACTGCAGTAAAGAAGAAAATATGAAGCTACAGTTTAAAATGTAAGAAATAGGTGAAATGTATATTAAACGGAAGCGGAAGTTGCGAACAGTTAGAAAATCAGAAGTAGTTTAAAGGAAATATCATAAAAAATACAATAAATAGTTGCTGTGTAACTGGTACTGCGAAAAAATAAAGATAACACCAACAAAAGTAGAAACCAAAAATTAAAAATAAAGAAGAAATTAGAACTACAGGTAGACTTTTCAACGCAGTAAACAACATTCTTAGGAAACAGGGAGATCCCTGAAGCCCAACATTGGAAATATAAATGTAAGGGGTTTTTGAGTACCAACAAATGCTAGCGGGTTATTGACAACTTTGAATAAACAGAATACAAGATAATGGAGTACGCAGCTGAGATTATTTTAAATTGCCAAAAATTATAAATTCGGCTTTTACAAAAAGTAAGCTGTGTATTTAACCATTAATTCCATATTTTTAATCATCCGGTTTATAAAATATACCTTTTCTTTCCCATTCACTTACAGTACCCCGTGCGGGGGTCCCTACATACTATCCATTCATGCAACATGCACCCTAAACATCATCATTTCCCAGCCTTTTTTAAGTCCACTGCTGAACATAGGCCTCCATTAGCTGTTTCCACTGCCTTCGGTCTTGTGCGGCTCTAATCCATTGCGCCACAATTCTTTTATATCGTCGCTCCAACGACTTGGTGGTCTTCCTCTGCTTTTTTTATCAGCTCGGGCTCTCCAATTTATTATTCTTATTGACCATCTGTCATCTTTGAGTCTTGCAACGTGTCCTGCCCATTTGCATTTCAGCCTAGTGATTCTTTCTGTAACGTCCTCTACTTTTATGGTTTGGCGAATGCTTGTGTTTCTTATTCGATCTTGCAATCGAATACCTAACATGACCCTTTCCATTTTGCATTGTGCAACTTGTAATTTACGCATGGTGTGTTTTGTGAGTGTAAGTGTCTCTACCCCATCAGTCATCACAGGTAAGATACATGAGTTGTATACTTTTCTCTTCGGACTGATCGATATATTGGTGTTAAAAATATTTCTTAGTCTGCCATACGCTGCCCACCCTAAAGGAATTCTTCTTTGTATTTCCTGGGTTTGATTGTCTCTATGAACTCTGCTGTTATGCCCTAGGTATTTGTATTCGTTGACTACCTCTATAATGCTGTCATCGAGCATTATTTTCCCTCCAATCACTAAGTTAGTCATAATCTTTGTCTTTTCTCTATTTATTTTTAGTCCAACTTTCTCTGTTGTTTGTTTAAGTTGATTTATCATCATAGTCGCATCGCGTAAGTTATCAGCTATTAACACAATGTCATCAGCAAAGCGTAAATTGTTTAGTTGCTTTCCATTGTGCTAATGCCAACATCCCAGTCTAACGTTTTAAAAGCATACTCTAATACAGTTGTAAAAAATTTTGGGGATAGTGTGTCCCCTTGTCTAACGCCCCTTTCTATAGGGAATCTGTCACTATTCTTATGTAGTTTTATGCTTGCGGTTGTGTTGCTGTAGATGTTGTATATTAGGCGGGCGTATCTGTAATCAATCCGACATTGGCTTAAGGCTGCTAAGATGGCATCAATTTCAATAGTATCGAAGGGATTTTGAAAGTCAACAAACACAAATACAAGTCGCCTGTTGTATTCTATTGTTTTCTCGATAAGTAGTTTTTAGGTAAGTACATGGTCGTTTGTGCCAAACCCTGTTCGAAATCCTGCTTGGTCAACTGTTTGATAAAAGTCTAATCTTATTCGAGGCGCTTGTGAAGGATTTTGTTAAATAATTTATATAGTTGAGATAGTAAGCTAATCGGCTTATAGTTTCCTATATCTGCCGGATCCCCTTTTTTATGGATTAAGAACATTGATATTTTACTCCGTTCAGTAGGTATAGAGCAGTTATCCTAGCATAAGTTAAAAAGGTCTTTTATTTTATGTAGAAGAACGTATCCTCCAATTGTTGTTGCTTCTATCACTATTTGGTCTTCTCCTGGGGTTTTGTTATTTTTCATTTCTTTAATACAATTTCGTATTTAGTCAATGTTGATTTCTGGCATTTCCTCAAAGCCCTGCTTTATTATTCCACTATCCTTCTTTATCTCTTCGGGTTCCTTTTCAAGTTTTACTTTGCTTCGGTATAGCTCTGTGTAGAATTCTCTTACAATTTCAAGTAGTTTTTCTCTGTTCGTCGTTATTTCCCCTTCCTTATTTCTAAGTTTTAGTATTTCCTTTCTGCCAGGTCTCAGCTGTCTCCTTAAAACTTTTAAACTCTCGTTTTCTTCTATTGTTTTTTAACTTGTTCGTTGTTACAATTTCTTAAATCTTTCCTTATATTTTTTGATATCGCCTGGTTTAACTTTCTTATTTCCTGTATATCTATATTTTCTTGTTTAATTAATGTTTTCCTTGTAATCATTAATTGTCTCGTTGGCTTAGTTTTTGGTCTCTTTTTTGGTTTTTGCAGCATTTGTTTGTTGCTTCAAGAATGGCCTCTGTAATTCGTTTGTTTAAGTCTTCAGCGTTTTGCAAGACCATATTTTTTGTTATGTTTTTGTCAATTTCTTCTTGGTATTCTTCGGGGTTAATTGGTTTCTGCCAAAATGGTTTAGCTTTATGCTTTGTTAATCTGTATCTTTCCTTGCCGATATTAATTTTCACTGAGGCTGTTACCATACCATGACCACTTCCTACATTGAACTGATTTAGGACTGCCACGTCTGTTACAATGGCTCTTTTATTTGTTATGACGAAATCTATCTCATTTTTACGGTTACCGTCAGGACTTATCCATGTCCATCGTTGGCTTGGTTTCTTATAGTAAAAGCTGTTCATTAGATATAGGCTGTTTGTGAAAAGGAAATTTAATCACATTTCTCCACGTTCATTTCTCAAACCACTTCCAAAGTTTCCTAAGGATAGTTCAGCATCATCTGATTTGGTACCAATTTTGTCATTGAAATCTCCGATTATTACGGTAAAAAGCGTGCGTGTCTCTTCCATAGCCTTTTGTAAGTCGCTATATAGTATATTTATTTCTTCATCAGGGTTTGCTGCTGTAGGTGCATAGACTTGCATGACTCCCAAGCTGTATCGTTTGCTTAGTTTCAGAACTAAGTAAGCAACCCTTGTGGATAAACTTTTAATATATGTAACATTTTCTGTATGTTTTTTGTTAATCATGAAACCGATTCCTCCTAAATGTTTGTCTTTTTCTCCTACATGATATAGTGTGTGACCTGATTTAAGAGTTGTCCAACCTTCGCCTTTCTGGCGAATTTCACATAGTCCGACAACGTCCCAGCTAATTTTTGCTGGTTCTTCTTCTAGCTCCAGCATTTTGTTATCTGATGATAATGTTCGGACATTATTTGCCCCCCCCCCCAGAATCAGTGAGGCTGACCGAGTTTTCGGTGTCAGATTCTGGACGGATTATCCTACTCACCTAGAATAGTGCTGTTTTAGAATTTGACATGTCATAAGTTCAATGGGAAAACGGCAATTAAAACGCCACGCTTGCCGTGCGAGTTGGCGAGTCTATTAAGCAGCCGCTCCTTACATGGATTACAGACTCTGTTTGCAGCCGCCCACTCTGGGTCAGAC
>JABXWE010038221.1:0-11457 GCA_014611495.1 Limonius californicus
CGTGAAGACATTTCAACCTAGGAATGTTTGAATGAGAACAAGTTTGAATGCAACGGTGGTTCACACAGCAGGTATGTTAAAATAGAAGGGGCATTTAAAGCAATGAATTTTCATTGTGGAGAAGTTTGAACACAAGGGTGTTCGAAGGCAAGTGAATTCGAAAGCCGGAACGCTTGAAAGTAGGGATGTTTGAATACAAGGACGTTTGAAAGTGGAGACGTTATGAACGTTTAAACTCAGGGCATTAGAAGGCAGGGACATCCCAATGCAAGGACGTTCAAACGCAAGGATATTCGAACGCGAGGACGTTTGAACGTGGAGCCGTATGAACGCGGAATGTTTACACCCAGAGATGTTTAAAAGGAAAGGCGTTCGAAATCAGCGCTGGTTGAATGCAGGAACGTTTGACACAGGGTTTATGGCAATTTGAACGCACAGAACTTTGAACGCAAGGACATTTAAATTTAGAGATGTTCAGTTTATGCGCAAGGACGTATGAAGGCAACGACGCTAGTATGTTTGTGCGCAAAGACGTTTGGAAGCGAGGGCATGCGAATATAGAGTACTTTCAACGCAAGGACGTTTGAATCTGGAGATGTTTAGCTTGTGCGCAAAGGCGTTTGAAGATAACGGAAGTTTAAACACGAGGACATGGGAATGTAGGGAACTTTGAACGCAAGGACGTTTGAATCTAGAGATGTTTAGCTTATGCGCAAGGACGTTTGAAGGTAGCGACGCTAGTACGTTTGTGCGCAAGGACGTTTGAAGGTAGCAACGCTAGTAAGTTTGTACGTAACGGCGTTTGAACGTGAGTGTATACGAATGTAGAGAACTTTGAACACAAGGATGTTTGAATCTAGAGATGTTTAGTTTATGCGCAAGAACGTTTGAATGTAAGGATGTTTCAATTTAGAGATATTTACTTCATGCGCATGAACGTTTGAAGGTAGCGATGCTAGTTGGTTTATACGCCAGGACGTTCGGACGCGAGAACATGCGAATGTAGAGAACTTTGAACACAAGGAAGTTTGAATCTAGAGATATTTAGTTTATGCGCATGGATGTTTGAAGGTAGCGACGCCAGTACGTTTGTGCGCAAGGACGTTTGGAAGCGGGGACATGCGAATGTAGAGAACTTTGAACGCAAGGACGTTTGAATCTAGAAATGTTTAATCTATGCGCAAGAACATTTGAAGATAGCGATGCTAGTACGTTTGTGCGCAAGGACGTTTGAACGCGAGGACATGCGAATGTAGAGAACTTTCAACGCAAGGACATTTGAATCTAGAGATGTTTAGTTTATGCGCAAAGACGTTTGAAGGTAACGACGCTAGTACGTTTGTGCGCAAGGACGTTTGAACGCGAGGACATGCGAATGTAGAGAACTTTGAACGCAAGGACGATTAAATCTAGAGATGTGTAGTTTATGCGCAAGGACGTTTGAAGGTACCAATGCTAGTACGTTTGTGCGCAAGGACGTTTCAACGCGAGTACATGCAAATGTAGAGTACTTTGAACGCAAGGATGTTTGAAACTAGAGATGTTTAGTTTATGAGCAAGGACGTTTGAATGTAGCGACGCTAGTACGTTTGTACGAAAGGACGTTTGGAAGCGACGACATGCGAATGTAGAGAACTTTGAACGCAAGGACGTTTAAATCTAGAGATGTTTAGTTTATGCACAAGAACATTTGAAGGTGGCGATGCTAGTACGTTTGTACACAAGGACGTTTGGAAGCGAGGACATGCGAATATACAGAACTTTGAACGCAAGGACGTTTGAATCTAGAGATGTTTAGTTTATGCAGAAGAACGTTTGAAGGTAGCGATGCTAGTACGTTTGATCTCAAGGACGTGTGAAGTCGAGGTCATGCGAATACATGTTTGAAGGTGGCGATGCTAGTTCGTTTGATCGCAAGGACGTTTGAATGTTGCCGTTTGCTAGCAAAATTTTCTTATTTATGAACCAGTTGTAGTTTTGTAATATAATTAAATGTTGTGCTAAAATGAATAGATGTGTTAATTATATTTGTCGTAAAGGTGTATCTCTTAAATTTGATAAACAAGCTATCTTTAATTTTTCAGTCTCATATAGAACAAGAAATAAAATGCGGTAGATTATCAATTGGACTTCTCCATTCAAATATCAATAATATTGTGTTTGTATGTGGCAGCGCTATGAACGTCGTTATCTAAGATTAAGTTATGTAGATACATTAACAATTATTGCAAAAATATTATAGTTTTTTACGTATTTCTAAGAAAGAACCATTTGAAGACTTTCGCTGCAACAACGAAGCCGCTTTTTAACATGCACTTAGAGAACGTAAGTAAATTAATGCTGCAATGATGAATTCCGAAAGTGGGTAATATAGTTTTCAGTACTTTAAATCTGAAGGTACGTCCGAAATGGACTGTTGTTTTCTTTTTTAATTTAGTATGTACAACATACAAAATAAAAAGTTTTAGTTATCAAACTTCGGTGTTGTTTAATTACAAAGCATACCAGTGGGACATGCGTAGTTGATTGGGTTTTGTCGATTTGATGCGCAGTCGAAGCGTATAAGAAACGTGTTGCAGTGAATAGCTGCAATTAAAGTTTAAATTAGTTTTTTGAGATTTACTTCCATTACAATATAGGAGTACATTAATTTGTTTGTCCAATCTTCTAAATGTGAATGTAACATTTAAATTTACAGTACTGCAATGTTCTATGTCTACGTGCATAATAATGAAGTTAGTGGCAAAGGCCTTACAAATTTGGGAACGTTACGCCGAATTCTAGTTGTGGTTAATGTTACTATTCATGTAATTGTTGTACAGGAAAATATATTACACTTAATGTGTTATATATTATTTTAAGAACTATCGTAGAGAATTTGGACACGCAAAATTTTTTGTAACTCTAATTTTTTGTTTGTATTACGTTACAGCGGGCATTAAAAGATAATGACATGCTTCGTGGTGTGGAGAAATTGTGCATGACAAGTATATCGAATGTGTTCAATAATTTATCAAATTTTCTTGATGCGAAATAACCAAACAAAGAGGAGGGGGATGATTTCCATTGACACCGGTAGACGTAAAACAAAAATAAATAAATAAATGAAAACTTTTGGAGTTTTCAAGAAAAAAACAACTGAAGTATACTACCATATGCAGGATTTTAACATAATTTCTAGTATGGAAAAACATACATAATATACTCCTATAATAGATTATACAGGGTGGCGCACCGCCGACTGATACATTTTAAATTACCGTGGGAGTAGAAATATTTATTTTAAAACAACGAAACATGGATTTTTTAATAACAAAAACCATCAAATTTTATATTTTAAATATTGCACCAGACAGGTGACCGCTATCTTTGTCAATACATAAATGTAAGCGATTCACAAAGCTGTTAAATACCCTATATAATAACTCTTGGTTAATTGTGTTGATTGTTTCACGTATTGCATTATTTAATTCAGCAATTGTTCTAGGGCGATTTTGATATACAAGTTGCATTAAATATCCCTATAAGAAGAAATCCAAAGCAGATAAGTCTGGTGACCTTGGTGGGTACGCAATTTCCGCATTGCGAGAAGTGACTTGGCCGAACATCGTCGAACAGCTTGCATGCATACACGAGAAGTATGGCCAGTAGCACCGTCTTGTTAATAGTAAATTTCTGCTCTATTTATATCCATTCTTTTTAACTCCACCTGCACAAAATTTTGTAACATATCGATGTAACGTTCAGAATTGACTGAGACAGCTTGTTAGTTTTCGTTTTCATAAAAATACGGTCCCAGCACTCCAAACGCTCCAATGCGTAACTTTTGGCGAATGTAAAGGTGTTTCGTGGATTTGTCGGGGATTTTCTTGGGACCAATATCCCATATTTTGTGTATTGACCCAGCCCGATAAATGAAAATGGGTTTCATCAGTCATAAATATCAAATGCAGTCTGTCTGGATTTTCATTTAGAACTAAGCTCCATTGTTCCATTATAATTACTAAACATTAACTTGAACACTTACACTACCTGTTACAAATGGCAAAGTTTTGTTTGAACTTGAACAGTCACTTTAACAGAAAACAGGACACAAAATGTATCAGTCGGCTGTGCGCCACCTTGTATATATATATAATATATATAATATATATAATAGATTAAAGTAGAAACTACTATTTACACAACATAATCGAATCCTAACCTTGACTGCTATATAATTTTATACAATGAATTCGCATATTTGTATGTCATTGAAGAACAGCTTGCTACTACAGAAAGTGTAGCACATTAAACACAATGCCCAAATTATTAATTTGAAGGTATTAATGGGTGACGTAGGGATTAAATGTTATTATTAGAACTTATGGGTTTTCCCAAACCTTTGATATTTGTGGACACTACTTTTTAAAATGTTTTAAATCTAACGCTGCCTCTAATTATATTACTTAGCAAACTTATTAAATTAAGTAGGTTACGGGACAATTTAATTAAAATTTGAAAAACATTTCTGTAAATATATTTACATTTATGGGCAACGACTGATTCTTGATATTTTAGTCAGATTCATGTACCGAAAATGTAGAATATGTAGAATATTAAAACTGATAGTAAAATTAGCTCGCTACCAATAGGTATAAATGGTATTTAATATTTCAGGAACGTCCGATGAAAGTTCGCCACTCGTAATTGTTGAACTGAATGTAGATTTTCAGGAAGAATTACTTAATAATAAATAGCCTTGGCAAACATTACGTTATAAATTGTCCTTTCTTTGAAGTCTCTTTCCGCGCTGTTTGAAAGCTTACTGTAACTAATGGCGATGTCTGCACTTAACAGTAGGCTTCGAAGCTAACTTAAGCATGCCCGAACGGTCTCGTTAAGGGTTCTGTTTTTTGTTTTGTATTTAAAATTCTGAAATGCGAATAACAGCTTTTTGTTAGTGACATGGATACTATATTTTAAGTATAATAATATCATTTTCTTATTCTAATAGATATTATTTAAATGAAATATTAAAGAACAAAAATAAAACACAAGAATATTATACAAGTTATAAAAATTTGAAACTTAATACTGTGAACTCATAAGAATACGATCTAAATGTTCTAAAATAAAAGATAACAGTTTCCAGGAAATACTAGAAAATTTAATAAGCCTTATGTTTTCAGTTAATGCTATATTGTAACTTTTGTATAACGAGCGTTCAAAAAAAACTAGTTATGCAGGTAACGGCCTTCTCATCATTTTGTATATTATGTAGGTTATTTTCTTAGTTCTTACTTTTTGGTCATCCTTTGATACGCATTGCAAAAATTCCATCATAAAAGGTTACTGTTCTAAATTATGTCGCACAAATAAAAACCAGCTGAATGTATTTGGTTAGTCGGAAAAAATTAATCATATTTATGCATGTTTGAAAGTCAATGGCGTTTAACCGACAATCAATCTCCGAAATATGCTAAAAACAAATACTAGCTGACTTAAACACAACTGTTTTTGAAGGCTCATTAATATTCTTTTTTTCCAATGTTTGATCTCTTTCGAGATACAGCAATATTCCCACCTACCCCTGAGATGAAGTACTACAGGCCCTACGGCAGGCATCGGCAACGTACGGCACGCGTACAAGGCCTCATTACCTTTCTGATAAATTATTTACCGCATGCACACGAGAAGTGTGAGCGATTCTCTTATCACGCGACTAACCATGTTTGGCTTTTATCTGTATATTTTCTACAAAACGTTTTGATTTTGTCATGGGCCGTTGGAACACGTTTGTGGACCTGACCATTTTGAAGTTGGAACAAGATAGAAGTAGGGATACGTTGAAGTGCGTATACATAGTTATATTTTACAATTAATTTCCTGCAGATGTGCAGCAAAATGCACAACCTTACCTTGATGATCAAAACGACAGACTGGACGACTCAGAAGCAGAGCACTCACAATACAGACTCCAAACAGTTTCATACTTCAGGCTCTGAAATAGTGGATGAAGATGACTTCCTTGGAAATGTTACTATTTACCGCAGAAAAGACAAGATAACAGAATGGCTGAAACAAGAAATTGTTCTTCCCAGACGAACAATTCAAGAAATTGTGAACCATATCAAGAGATATTAGCAACTGATTTGTGAAAACTATGATCGGCCAAGGGATTATCCCGACACAAGCTATCTTTATATAACTTGGGTGAAGAAAAGTCAACATCTGAATGTACAAAGAATAGTATATTAGAAACATATTAATACAAGATAAAATTAATTTGTCTTAATAGTTGTTGTGAACTAGCTGCTGACCATTCATCTCTTATAATCACATTCCACTCAGAAATAACACACATTCAAGCACGAACAATACTCTGCAACACAAAGACAAACTGGAAATACTTCCGAAATAGATTAACTGATTAAATAAAGCTAAAAATACCACTAAAAACAAAATACGATATAGAAGAAGCTACAATAGACATAATCCAGCAAGCGGCATAAGATGCTACACCCACCAAGAAAAATCCCAACACCAACAACTGTCCCTTAATATTAAAAGAAAAAATAAATCAAAAAAGACGCCTTAGAAATCGCTGGCAAATCACCCGATCAAAAACAGGCAAACGAGCACTGAATAGGTCGTCAAAACAACTAACGAAACTCCTACTGCAATACAAAAACCAAGGCATCCAACATTACCTAGCCAATCTTACAGCTACTGAAACCTCTGATTATTTGCTCTGGAAAGCGGTTAAAAAAATAAAAGGCCTACAACGCACAAACCACCTATTATCAAATCAAATGGACAATGGGCCCGAAGCAGTAAAGAGAAAGCAGAAACTTTTGCTGAGCACCTAGTTAATGTGTTCAAACCCTTCTCCAGTCATTGTCCTGAGGAAGATGCTAAAATATTTCGGAAATACAAAAAGTAATCAGCAAAGCAACTAACCCTAAAAAAGCACCAGGCTTCGACCTTATCACTGGGAAAATCCTCCAACAGCTACCTGAAACTGCAATTCGAGCAGTCACTCAAATATACAATGCTATCCTTGCTATCAGGTACTTCCCAAGTACCTGGAAAGTTGCACATTCAACAATGATACAGAAGTCTGGAAAGACACCTACTGATCCGACATCTTATAGACCCATTAGCCTCTTGCCAACCCTCTTCAAAGTCTTCGAAAAGTTATTATTAAAACGACTCCAGCTAATTCTAGACAAACAAGGATTAATTCCCAATCCTCAGTTCGGATTTCGCCATCTACACGCAACAGTCGAAGAAATTCATCGATTGGTACACCAAATCCATAACGACCTTGACGCACATAGATATTGCTCCGCTGCGTTTTTAGATATCTCGCAGGCTTTTGACAAGGTCTGGCACTTGGGTGTATTGTGTATTCTACAAACTAAAAAAGAATCTGCCATACCAAATCTTCCTACCTATTAGATCGGCACTTCTTTGTGAACTATCAAGGCGAATCCACGACGCTCCAACCCGCTGTATCTGGAGTCCCCCAAGGCAGTGTGCTGGGACCCATCCTATACTTACTATTCACAGCCGACTTACCAACTACGTGGTCAACCACAACTGCCACTTTCACCGATGACACGGCTGTCCTGGCCTAGCATATTAATCTTAGTACTGCATCTCACAACTTGCAAGACTCTCACAATAAAATCCAAAAATGGCTCAAAGTATGGAGAATCAAGGTGAATGTAACCAAATCCCAACATGTCACCTTCACAATGAACCGCGATAACTGTCCGGCGGTTACACTCAACGTACAACAGCTAAAACATGCTGACTCCGCAAAATACTTGGGCCTTCACCTGGATCGACGCCTGACTTGGAGAATTTATATATTCAACAAACGTAAACAGCTTGGGTTACAATACAGGCAAATTTACTGGATGATTGGAAGGAGGTCTGCTGTATCATTAGAAAACAAATTACTGCTGTATAAAGTCACGTTAAAACCTATATGGACATATGGTCGTTCTCTGTGGGGAACCGCTAGCATCTCAAATCTGGCTATCATCGAGAGATTCCAAAATAAAGTGTTACGTGCTTTAGTTAGTGCTCCGTGGTATGTGCCAAATAAAGTGATCTTAAGTGATTTGCGCATACCTACCCAAAAAGATGAAATAGAAAGCGTTGCCCAAAGATATAAAGACCGACTATCAGTACATCCCAACCACTTAGTGAATACCTTAATGAACGAATCCGATAAACCAAAATGTGTAAAACGATTTAAACCCAATGAACTCCTAACGCGTTTTTAATTATTAATTATTAATTTAACCTAAATATAATTCTAAGAATTAATTTGAATTACTCTTCTTTCTTAATTTATGTTAAAACACTCACTTGTATTATACACTATACATTAGTAAAAATTTATAATAGAGTGGCTTATTGGAGTCTTACTCTACATGTCCATAAGCAATTGGCAGTTTTAACGGCTTATTGTTATATGCACCACACTAAATACTTATTGTCCGTTGTAAATAGGACAGATTGTATAATAAAGGAGTTAATAAAAAAAATAGTTGTTGTATATAAACATATGGTGAATTAGATTGGCACGCTGAATGACTTTGTAGCATTATTTCGGCACAACACTACTAAAAGGTTGCCGACCCTTGCCCTACGGCTTAACGTGGGTTTTGAATGTTTAGCTGTTTTGAACTGAAACCCACACCTTTACCGGAGAAGCCTACCGTATACCTCTACCCCATAGCCTCTACGGTTATAAAATATTTTCATATTTCATGTGAGTATGTAGACAAAGTGAGATTAAACAATAAGAAAATTGTTTTCACGTTCTTTGTGAAATTGTTTGCTTTTTAATAATTAGAATGAAATTAAAGTTAATTAAAAATTGGTTTCCCTTTCTACTAGAAATTAGACCCACCGAATACTGATCTACTAAAATACAAAGCTTTATTATGTAGTAACAACATGCCTACTGCGTAGTCACAAGGAAAAGCGAACGGCGAATAACGTGCCATTAGTTAGTTGCGTGGAAGAATCTGCAACCATTCGTTAAATGATTAAAGGAAGAGGAGTTGCGGGGAAAATCATTCATTTTAGGCTAGCAAATTCATTACAAATGATCTGATGCGTATGTTATCAACAGTACATAATAGCAGTCGCTGTTGCGCATATATTCTTTGTTGATGGGAACAGTCTACAATAGTCAATTTGTTAATTTGAGTAGATACAAACTGACTGGGTTGAATACCTTTAATTGTAGTATTTTTAATATTAATCAAGAAATATCATTTAATTGCAGTATTAAAAGAAAGATTTTGTATATTTTTTATTTCTGCCACAGGCACCAACCTCTGATTTATTACATTAGGTAACACCTCAAAAAAATTATAAAAAATTTAGTTGTTAGAACATAAACGCTACAACAATTGCGTACAAAGGAGTATTATGACGAACACAAGTTTTTAAAATAAAGGAAAATATTTAGCACATCTTATTAAATTATAGAAAATTCTGAAAATTCTAAAATTCATTGTAAGTTGCTTTATCAGTGTTTCCAATACCAGTAGCTAAAATAAAGAAAATTTTCAGAAGACTGTAAAAAAGTACAATGTGTTATATCTCTGGAACTAAAATAAGTATTGAACTTTTCTAGAAACTGACTCATAAGGTAACCTTCCCCATTGAACCGTTTAGATTCTAGGTACCCCTACAAAAAATTTCAAATGGTAAAATCACTTTGTGATACCTAATTGAAAAGCTCTTACAAAGTGCTTCTCAATAGCAACAAACATTTTTTCCCGACTCGAATCGAGAAAATTAAAAAATAAAGCTCAAAAGTTTCTTTCTATTTCAAATTTCAAAATATTAGTTTAACTGTTCAAAATGATTTCCATTATTCTCTAGGCAATAATAAAATCTACTCAACATGAAATTCTTTCAGAACATTTTGGACGGTTTGTTGCGGAATAGCTCGAAACTTCTGAACTATTCCTTGTCACAGTTGTGCGATGAACTGAAGCTTAGTTTTGTAGGTAACAGATTTGAAATGACCCCATAGAAAGAAATGTAATGGAGTCAAAATCTGGAGAGCTTGGAGGCCATTCTATTTTCTGAAACGAGTTGAAAAACATGATAGCAACTATTGAATAGCATTTTGTTTTGTTAGCACATTGGGCGTTACCATCTGAAAATTCTAGAGCTTAAGGCTGTTAAAGGGAAGGTTATCTTATGATAATTCCCCCTTCATGTTCTGGAAACGATTCCTAGAAAAGTTTAGTATTTATTTTACTTTCAGAGATTTAACATATAGTATGTTTTCAAATTGACACCCTGTATAAAATGGTTGTTTAGTGCGATTTTATTTATCTTGATGAATATTTTTACGTAGTGACAAGTAAGGGGAACACAACCATGTAATAATACGAAAGGCGTTTCATTTGCAAATCATTTTGTTATTATTTTAATAAGAGAAACTACTTTAATATTCTGAATTTATTGGAATTCATACCAAATGTATGCTGTCAGCGAATTGTAAGCTTAGATCGTATAATTTTAGGCACACTGCTATCACAGTGCAGATTTGTTTTCTAGACATATTTATTAAATACCCTATATAATTTTAACCTCATTACTAACTTATAGAGATTGTTTACTCCGAACATATCTAAATTGAAATCTAGGAAAAGCGTTGCTACCTAAAAATAAACATTTTTAGAAAAATTCTTAAATAAATCGTATGCTACGCGGTGGGTGTCCTATTTTTAAGTATAAATTCCTGATGCTCTGAAATAAGACACCGTTTAAAAACAATTATTTATTTTAAAATATAGTATTACCAATCTTATTCTAATTATATTAAGGCAACTTTTGTTTGCTAAATATTTTAAATATAACACTGGATTAGTCTGTATAAATTTATAAATCGCACACTAAATAATTCATTGAAATTATATCCGTTGAAAATAACAGTCAATTTTTAGGATAACTTGTTGTTCTAAAGGTCTTTCTTGGAAAGTTATTAAAATATCTAGTAAAATGGCACGACTTCAAAAGACAATCTGATTTTGCAAATATGTTTTGTAGTATTGTATTATATAGTTAAAGAAGATTAGGACCAATTATCTAAAAACTGGAAGATGGCTAATAATTATCTCAGCCTGTGGTGTCAGCTGCGTGACAGAAAATCAATACATTATACGTTTTTACTACAAAATAGTTTAAAACTCAAATATGTGATTATTGATTTTTTCTATTTCGGTTTTATAAAGCCGTTCTAAACGCACTGTTTTAGCTTAAAAACAGTACGTCAAGGAGGCCTATAATCGTACTGTTTTTAGTTTGTTTTTTTACGATGTTGGTAGTTCGATTTGAATTTGAAAGTTTGAAATGTCAGTTTCAGCCACCTGTCAGTGCTGCCATAAGTGTTTATAAAAACTCCCTAGTAATCGATTTGACGTAAAATTT
>JABXWE010038222.1:0-17126 GCA_014611495.1 Limonius californicus
CATTCTGCACATACAAGCTTTGATCTGAGTGTCGCCTCATTATAATTTCAAAAATGAATTATATTTACCTTGATACTATTAGGTATCAATTAATTGAATAAAAAGTGAATAGTTAGCATTTCTCGAATTTACATAACTATTTTCGAGATTATATTTAATACTTCAAAGTAATAATTACAATTAAAACAAAAGACTATTACTTGACATGACCCATGCAACAGTGCCCTCTTACTAGTTTGACAATTATTCACTTTTTGTACATTCTGCACATACAAGCTCGGCTCTGACGTATTTCCTAGTTGTGATTGTAAGAATTTATTAAAATTTAAGCTTACATTATTAAGCATCAATCAATTGAATAAACACTGAATAGTCAGCATTTGTAGATACAGCATAACTATTTTCGATGCAGTATTTTATTCTGCAAAGTAATAATTAAGACGAAATCATGAGGTTATTACTTGATACGACATATTCAATAGTGCCCCTATGTTAGTTTGACAATTATTCACTTTTTCTCCATTCTGCACATACAAGCTTCGATCTTAAATGTCGCCTAATTAGAATTTCAAACAGTAAATATAATTTACCCTGACACTATTAAGCAACAATCAATTGAATAAAAACTGAATAGTCAGCATTTCTAGACACTACATAACTATTTTTGGTATAGTATTTTATTCTGCAAAGTAATAATTAAGACGAAATCATAAGGCCATTGCTTTGATACTACACATTCAATAGTGCCCCTATGTTAGTTTGACAATTATTCACTTTTTCTCCATTCAGTACATACAAACTTCGATCTTAAATGTCGTCTAATTAGAATTTCAAACACTAATTATAATTTACCCTTACACTATTAAGCATCAATCATTTGAATAAAAACAGAATAGTCAGCTTTTCTAGACTCTACATAACTATGTTCGATATAGTATTGCCTTCTGTAAAGTAATAATTAAGACGTAATCCTAAGGTCATTACTTGATACGACACTTGCAATAGTGCCCCTATGTTAGTTTGATATTTATTCACTTTTCCTCCATTCTGCACATACAAGCTTCGATCTAAAGTGCCACCTAATTAGAATTTAAAAAATTAATTGTAGTTTAGCCTGACTCTATTAAGCATCAATTAATTGAATAAAAAGTGAATAGTCAGCATTTATAGACACTACATAACTATGTTCGATATAGTATTTCATTCTGTAAAGAAATAATTAAGACGCAATCCTAAGGTCATTACTTGATACGACACATGCAATAGTGCCCTTATGTTAGTTTGATAATTATTCACTTTTCCTCCATTCTGCACATACAAGCTTCGATCTAAAGTGCCACCTAATTAGAATTTAAAAAATTAATTATAGTTTAGCCTGACTCTATTAAGCATCAATTAATTGAATAAAAACTGAATAGTCAGAATTTCTAGATACTACATAACTATTTTCGATATAGTATTTCATTCTGTAAGTAATGGAATTTAGGACGCAATCTAAAGTCATTACTTGATACGACACTTTGCAAGTGACCATATGTTAGTTTGATATTTAATTACATAAATGGTTCACTCTCCAATTCTGCACATACCAAGCTTCGAATCTACAAGTGCCACCTAATTAGAATTTAAAAATAATTATAGTTTTAGCCTGACTCTATTAAGCATCAATTAACTTGTAAAAAAGTGAATTAGTGCAGACATTTCTAGACACATAACACATAACTATGTTCGATATAGTATTTACATTCTCAGTAAGTAATAATTAAGAACGCATCCGTAAGGTCATTACTGTGCATGAGAAGAACGAACACTTGGCATAATGCCCCTATGACTAGTTTGATATTTAACTTCACATTTTCCCTTCCAATTCTGACACATACAAAGCTTATCGATCTAAAGTGCCCATATTAGAATTTAAAACAATTAATTATAGTTTAGCCTGACTCATAATTAAGGCATCCAATCTAATTGACATAAAAAACATGAATGGTCCAAGAATAATTCTAGATTACTAACATTAATATTTTCGATTATCAGAGTATTTCATGGTACTTGTAAAGTATAATGGTGAGAGACCGGCAAATTCTAAGTCTTATTTACTTGATACGACACTTGCAATGAGTAGGCACCTGAGTAAATATTGAATATTTATTCACTTTTCCTCCATTCTGCACACTACACAGCTTCGATCTTAAAGTGCCACCTAAATTAGAAATTTAAAAATGAATATAACAGTTTAGCCTGCACCTCTAGGTAAGCATCAGATTAATTGACTAAAAAGTGAATAGTCAGCATTTCTAGACACTACATAACTATGTTCGATATAGTATTTCATTCTGTAAAGTAATAATTAAGACGCAATCCTAAGGTCATTACTTGATACGACACTTGTAATAGTGCCCCTATGTTAGTTTGATATTTATTCACTTTTCCTCCATTCTGCACATACAAGCTTCGATCTAAAGTGCCACCTAATTAGAATTTAAAAAATTAATTATAGTTTAGCCTGACTCTATTAAGCATCAATTAATTGATAAAAGTGAATAGTCAGCATTTCTCAGACACTACATAACTATGTTCGATATAGTATTTCATTCTGTAAAGAAATAATTAAGACGCAATCCTAAGGTCATTACTTGATACGACACATGCAATAGTGCCCTTATGTTAGTTTGATAATTATTCACTTTTCCTCCATTCTGCACATACAAGCTTCGATCTAAAGTGCCACCTAATTAGAATTTAAAAAATTAATTATAGTTTAGCCTGACTCTATTAAGGATCAATTAATTGAATAAAAACTGAATAGTCAGAATTTCTAGATACTACATAACTATTTTCGATATAGTATTTCATTCTGTAAAGTAATAATTAGGACGCAATCCTAAGGTCATTACTTGATACGACACTTGCAATAGTGCCCCTATGTTACTTTGATATTTATTCACTTTTCCTCCATTCTGCACATACAAGCTTCGATCTAAAGTGCCACCTAATTAGAATTTAAAAAATTAATTATAGTTTAACCTGACTCTATTAAGCATCAATTAATTGAATGAAAAGTGAATAGTCAGCATTTCTAGACACTACATAACTATGTTCGATATAGTATTTCATTCTGTAAAGTAATAATTAAGACGCAATCCTAAGGTCATTACTTGATACGACACATGCAATAGTGCCCCTATGTTAGTTTGATATTTATTCCCTTTTCCTCTATTCTGCACATACAAGCTTCGATCTAAAGTGCCACCTAATTAGAATTTAAAAAATTAATTATTAATTATTATTACTACTTATTACACTACATAACTATTTTCGATATAGTATTTCATTCTGTAAAGTAATAATTCAGACGAAATCATAAGGTTATTACTTGATATGACACATGCAATAATGCCCTTATGTTAGTTTGATAATTATTCACGTTTCCTCCATTCTTCATTCATACAAGCTTCGATCTAAAGTGCCGTTCAATTAGAATTTCCAAAATATGATAATTTAGCCTGACACTATTAAGCACCAATCAATTGAATAAAAACTGAATAGTCAACATTTCTAGATATTACATAAACATAACTGTTTGGATATAGTATTTCATTCTGCAAAGTAATAATTAAGACGAAATCATAAGGTTATTACTTGATACGACACATGCAATACTGCCCCTATGTTAGTTTGACAATTATTCACTTTTCGTCCATTCTGGACATACAAGATTTGATCTAAAATGTCGTCTAATTAGGACTTCAAAGTTAATTATAATTTAGTTTGACTCTATTAAACATCAATTAATTGAATAAAAAGTGAATAGTCAGCATTTCTACAATCTACATAACTACTTCTGAGATGGTATTTCATTCTTTAAAGTAATAATTAAAACCACACCATAAGGCTATTACTTGACAAAACTCTTCAACAGTACGCCTATGCTAGTTTGACAATTATACACTTTTCACAACATGCAAGCCTCATTAATTGAATCAAGCATGAATAGCTAGCATGTTTAGAATCAATGTAACAATTTCCAAGGTGGTATTTGATTCTATAAAGTAGTAATTAAAGCCAACCCGTAAACATATTGCTTGACATCGCTGATACGACGTTGTTGTTGTGATAATTATGCAAAGCTGGGTATCCTGCACATAGAACAGTCAGTTAACTGGGTGTTGTGTCAATTAGCGTTACGAAAACTAGCTATAACTTGGTGTATTACCATTTTCATCCGCTGACGATATGGCATGAGGATACAAAATACAAGAATGCACGCAAGAGTAATAAAAGTTAATAAGGAAATAGGTGGAAGGTAAGATTGGAGATGGCGAAGCGGGGTTTACTGCAGGAAAATAGTGTATCAACCACATCTACACTCTACAATAACTTATGGAAAAGTTAAAGGCCAAGAAGGCGTACGATTCGGTGAAAAAATAAAACTATGGAAGAGAATGACATCTGAACAAGAACAACACAGTACAGGTGAAAATAGAATAGAAAGTTAGCAGTCGTTGTAGCACATCCAAAGGACTACTGCAGGGATGCTCACCTCAGCGTTGCCTACATTATTTAAGATATTCCTGGAGTTGGAACTCTCTCAGATAGGCAGATTTCGTAGTTAAGGAGAACAATCGGCCAAATATGGCCAGAGTGCTTAGAAATGTTTGGAAAGCCTTGTCTATATCTCACCCAAACAAAAGAAACAGACAACGGCCAGGTCGTGATTGTGCAAGATTAAAACGATCTCAGCTATACGGTACGGAAACTAAAGGAATAAACCAAAAATGAGCTAGTGGTAAAGTTTAGTAAGACGGAGTATTTATCAACAATACCCCAGGAAGTACAAACTGGAACGTTGATAAAGGAACAGAAATAAGAGGAAATAAGAAAAATCATATATTTCGAATTTATTTTACCAAAAGAAGCTACAATGAAAGAAGAAATAAAGAGCAGACTGAACATCCTACAACGGGCATCAAAATATACAAAAACTGCCATGTCAACACTTCAATCATATATGGGTTCAAGAAAGAGTTGAAATTACAGAATTTAAAACACGAAACAAGGTGGAAGATAATACGCTCAGATATATAGGAGCAAGCGACAGCAGTGATGTGGTCACGTCAGAAGAACAGGTAGAAACAGATGGATAGGGAAAGTGAACGACTAGAGTCGAATGGGTAGAAGAAAGCGAGGACGACCTAGGAAGTCATAGCGGGATGAAGTGGACGAAGTCATGAGGAAAAGAAAACTAGAAGAGGGAAATTGGGAGAGTAGAGATCAGTGGATGGCGTGCCGGTTGAGAGAAGGAAGACAGAGTCATTTGCAAAAATTCTAAAATATTATTGAAGCATTAAACACAACAAACAAGCTTGCAGCGTCTGCCACCTGCTTTGAAATCATTTAGTAATTTAACTGGAGTGACTAAACAGGATCATTGAACTTTGTTGTATTTTGACATCGTTGCTGAACATGTTCAGAGATATTTTATTATTTTTTATTCTTTCAAACCATTTAAATGGTGTTCTTACATTGGAATTCTGAATTTTTGTATAACTATAACATTGTTTCGTAAGACAAAAATTTTAAAATAACGTTAATAAATTATGAAATCAACCAATCAAATGCAATCTTGCTGTTGTCATCACTTTTTCATTATTACGTAAGATAATTTAGTGCAGCATACGCTCAAAGCTGAAGAAATTTTTATGCAGAATAGTAATGCAGGAATTCAAAGTGTCAAATAGGCGAATTGTCTCGGAAGGCTGCCAATTTGTCTTGAAAAAATGGAATCATGTCGTCATAATTGCCTACCTATGTATAACAAGAAGGTGTCTTGGATTAGTTAATAATTACCGAAATTATAAACCGTTTTCGCTGTAATCGTCAACTATGCTATACTCCATACAAGCTACTATTAGAGAGTGACTTCAATTTTAGAAATCTACATTGTACTAATATTCTCTGCAGAAGTTTAGAAATGGTTCCATATTTTTACGTTACGTGTGTACAAATGACTAAACTTATTTGTTCTAGCAAGGAAAATAACGAAATATTATAATAATAAACAAATAGTTGAACTTAAAATGAAAATTTCAAGTCAGGCAATCATGTTGGCCAATAGGTAAAGAAACACTTTCTAATCTAAGCTGTATTTATGCTACTCATGGGATAGCGATATTAATTTGATACAGCTGAATTCTTGAAAGATATTTTAATTGTGTATGTCTGGCGGACGGCCTACCCAGTTGCTTTAAATAATTGGGTACCTGCATTTGAATGAACAAGGGGCAACAATGCGGTTGTCTAATGTGTGATGCTTACCACATCAACACGTGTTGACCGTCCGCCTAGCAGGCCAAACCCCTTAATGTGGTGTAGAGTCTCACCATCATTAACAGATGTACTCCGCGCTGTGTTCTGTATAATTAAAATTGTATTCTCTATATAATCCACTTTTTTAACAGAACCATTACTACACATAGTATATACTGTTGATCGATTGACTATAATATTTAAAATCCACATTCTTGGTATTTTTTCCTCATTTATTTATTTAGTTTTTTAGTGTTTATGTTATTTGTTAAAATTGGTAGCCCTTGTTTCTATATATTTTTCATACTAAATGTTGATAGATACAAATCAATAAATTGTATTTTACATAAAATAGCGCGAAATGGCAGAAGCCTTCAAACCTAAATAAATAAATAAATTTGCAAAAGTAAACACTACTCATGAATTATTCTACAGGGAGAAACATAAAGCAAACCTAGAAATAATATATTCTTTCTGAGCAAACAACAAAGTTGGTGTATAACTCATGTTACAGAACTTTACTTATTTGTTTAAACTAAAATTATTGCTTTTTATAATTTTGTAGAAAATAATATCAAGTCTACCAATATATTTTACCACTAACTGTTTATTATCCGTTGTTTAAAGATTACTGGTATATATTTAATCATATCTGTAAAAAATCGATAAAACTACTATTTTGTAATATAGAGCGTCTCGAAAATGTAATATAAAAATTATTCAAACATTTGTGTATTCTAAATACTTAAATACTTCATATAATCAGGAGTCTATGAGAGATGTTAGTTTTAGATATCATTTGGTACCTATTTCAGCTTGTTGTAAACGAATGAAATCCGTAGTGCGCTCCTGGAAAACACTTTTTGGCCGACTAATTCGCCAGACTTCAGTCGAACTTTAGAGGCGATAATTTAAAAAATATATTCTATAGAAGTTATATTTATCTATATTGTTATGTTATAGCAACATAATGTTGTATTTAGTTGTAAATTTTCTGTTTAGTTTTTGCTGTAGATATTTTCTTTTTTATTCGTTCTTCTACTGTCTTCGGTTATGTAGATTTTTGAGCTATAGTTTTATTATATTCCCTTGCTGAGAGAAATACGTGTTCTCAAATTTATCAGAACGACTCTTGTACCTAAACAACGCCATACAAGCGCGCCAGATGGTTCATCAAATCGCATAAGCAATTTGTGGTGACAGGATTTATATTAAAAATTTTAACTGATGAATAATACATGATACCAGTACAAGCAGCTATTTCAAATTCAAATACCTAAGGAAATATTGAGTTCTAACGAAACTTCCGAGAAATTATATCAAACTTCATAAAATTTTATTCAAATTGATATTCCGCGTCCCGCGTCAGGTTTAATATTTTACATTTTATTAGATCAGCCTAAACGTACTTAATGATTATATTTAGATCGGAAAATTCTGTCGCCGAAAAGAACGGTTTTGGCCACTACAATCGATCAGGATGAATGTGTTGGTGGATAAATGAGGAAGACACGGGCGGGGCGGGCAGTTTTATACTCCTGGTCAGTGGCGGTGACAGATAAAGTCGTTAGAGTGAAATAGGTTTTTCCTTCCTCCACTTTCTGTTCATGACATTTATTTAAGTTGGACCTAATTTTAAACTCGGAGGTGTAAATCAACAGCGGCGGGATATTTTCCACACTATGAAATCCGGAAATGAGTATTTTTTCCCTGTCACGTGCTTTTCCTGCTGTAGCAACAACAGACACAATATATTATATATGTGTACATGGTGACTCACTTGAAAGGACCACTTTGACAGTTTAGAATCCGGCAACGCAAATGTTTCACGGCAATTGGTACCTGTTTATTAAAAATACTCACACCAATTTGTATCTGAATAATCCGGATATAGAATAATTCCTTGATAAATCACTCAGAACTATTCAGTATCCGAATAATTCGTAGATCCAATAATTAGAAAATAGAATAATCTGAATATCGAATAATCCGGATGCCAAATAATCCGGATATAGAATAATCATGATAATAAATAATATGGATATCACATAATCCGGATATCAAATAATCTAAGTATCTAATAATCCGAACATCGCATAAATCGAATATCGAATAATTCCACAAGAAACGATTAAGCGATTAAACGGTTACCTGGTATTCGACAATCGAATAGTCTGGATATCGAATAAATCGGTTAATAACTGATTAATTAGACTAACCCTATACGAAACATTTCTGGTAATGAGATAATCAATCAGATAATACGGTTAATTAAATTACTAGGACATCGAATAATTCACTATACCTAATCATTAAAAGGGGATCACTCATACGTTTAGGAGTAGGTAACACAAATGTTGCAAGTCAATTGATATGCATTTATTAAAAATACACATAGCATATTATAACGGATAATCTGGTTATCGAATAATTACCTGATTAGTCACTTTAAAAACTATTCGGCATGAGAATAATCCGGATAGCAAATAATTGAGAATTCGGATAATCCAGATATCGAATAATCGGAATACCGAATAATCAAAATATAATGCTATCTTGATTTCGAATAAATTGGATATCACGTAATTCGGATATCAAATTTTCCAAATAGTTAATAATCCGAACATCGTATAACGCGAATATCGAAAAGTTCCGCGAGAAACGATTAAGCGGTTAAACGGATACCGGATATTCGACAATCGAATAGTCCGAATATCGAATAAATCGGTTAATAACTGATTAATTAAACTAACAGTATACGAAACAGTTCTGATAACCAGATAAAATGATTAATTAAATTACTAGGACATCGAATAATTCACTAATCATTGTTCTACTAAAAAATCACTCTTACGTTTAAAAGTAGGTAACACAAATGTTTCATGTCAATTGATATGCATTATTTATTAAAGATACGCATAGCATATTATAAAGGATAATCCGGTCATCGAATAATTACCTGATTAGTCAATTAAAAATCCATTCCGTATGAAAATAATCCGGTTCCCAAATAATTGAGAAATAATCCAGGTATCGAATAATCGGAATACCGAATAATCAAAATACAAAGCAATCTTGATTTCGAATAATTTGGGTTTCACATAATCCAAATGTATAATAATCCGGATATCAAATAATTTGGATATTAAATGCTTCGAATATCCAACAATTGGAATTTATCATAACTTGGATATCAAATAATTCAGCGATCATACGGTTAAACTGCTAGAACACTATTCAAGTAGTCCGAATATCGAATAATTCATTGAATAACCGGTATGCTAAACTATTCGTATACCAAATAGTTCTGTTAACCTGACTATTAGGTATTTAGGTGTTATGAATTGAACTACCGGAATACAGATTAATTTGTCAGTCAGAATATTTCACTAAAAAAAGTGATCTTGTTAATTTCTCTAACATTGTCCTACTGTGTAGATATGGTGGAGGTTTAGTTTCACTATTATATCTCCAAGAAAATTATTTACGCACTTTCGATAAAATTTAATATTTATTAGATACTTCAAGCGTAGAATAAATATGCACTTATAATTAAGAAAGATTTGGGTTAACGGAAGGACTTAATACCCAGATAGTTCTGATACTCAAATTTTTCGTCATCTTGACAGTCGGGTTAACCAAAACATAATATCCGCTATTGAAATTATTCGGTATTCGAGTAAGTAATAATAATTACAATTGAGCGAATTATTCGGTATTCGGATAGTTTAATGAGCTAGTTATTCGGTACCCGGAGGCAGTGATTAACGAAACTATTGATATCCAGATAGTACGGTTAACCGAATTGTTAAGTATCCGAGCAATTTGATTATCCGTAGTATCCGGAATCGCGGTAGTCCGAATTATTCGATATCTGAAATATCCAGGTAGTCGCCTATTGGGTAACCGATCACCATAGTTACCCAAATTATACGGAATCTGGATAACTCGACTGTTAACTGAGGTTTCCAGATAGTAAGAAGAACGGTTAACCTGTTAACTTGAAACTATATATCCCTTGTAAAAGAAACTGCTAGTTATTACAAAATTAGAGTTTTGAATTAGTTCAAGAAATTATAAAAAGATAAAAATATTTAAAAAATATTTCAGGGTAGCGTGTATACAAACTCTGCTCCATTAATGTTATTATGTTTTGAAATGATGTTTTGGCACTAATAATATGTTTCAGGGGTGAATCGCTACGCTAGAGACTTAATAAAATCTGAATAGTAATAGCTAAAAAATATTAGAAGCAATCGACATTACTATTGGCAGCCATTTTGTCCCACTGCTGGGCATCGGGCTCTTCTCTGCCACGTGTTCCTCATCAGCACTGAGGCAGAAACACGGGGGACCGACATTTTAACGTCGAATCCGAACGACAGACATTCCAGAGAAGGTTTTTAGCATTAAGATCCCACAGTTGCAAGCCGAATTGGGAAATTGTGTGTGGTGGGTTGCAACAAGATTTTTATAAATATGCTTAGTACTCCTTAGCCAGAATCGATGTTTTACACAGAGAGCGAGCGCTCTACCAACTGAACTACCACCACACATTTGAGCAATTACATCATATCAATCATCTTACGATCACGACTACTACCGCTGCCAGATCATTAGAAGAGATGTAAACACTCTCTAGCAATGCGACGATGAGGGCGGATAAGACGGCCATAAGGGGTATACAACGACCACGAATTTATACGACAACTACGACGGATACGAAGAACACGAGGTATACGACGACTATACAACAAGTAAGTCGACCACCAAGATACAATGGCTACAACTGCTGCGACGATCACGAGGAATGTGACGGCTAGGACGGATATAATTACTACGACGGATACACCGGATGCAACGACCGCGAGAAATGCTAAGGCTACGATGACGATGACAACCACGAGGAATGCGACGATTAGAGTTTATACGATGACCATGAACAACGACCCTGAAGCATATGACGACCAAGATATATACAATGGCTACGACTAATACGAAGACCACGAGAAATACGACGACCGCAACTAATTCGACAACAACGACGAATACGATGGTTACAATGGCTGCGAGGGCCACGAAAACTGCGAAAGCAAAAACACATACTACGACTACGACGGGTACACCGGATGCAACGACCACTAGAAATACGAAGACTACGATGACTTTGACGACCACGAGAATTGCGACTTTTAGGTCGGATACGATGACCATGACGGACACAACGAGCCCGAGGCATACGATTACCGCGATATATACAATGACTACTACTAATATGAAGACCACGAGAAATACGACGACCGCAACTAATTCGACGACAACGACGAATACGATAGCTACAATGGCTGCGAAGGCCACGAGAAATGCGACGCAAGAAGATATACGACGACTACGAGAGATACACCGGATGCAACGACCACTAGAATTATGAAAACTACAATGACTTTGACAACCACGAGGAATGCGACAATTAGGGCGGATACGACGACCGTGTCGGATCAACGAGGCCTAACCATATGACAAACACAATGTTTACTATCACTACGACTAATACGAAGACCACGAGCAATATGACGACTGCAACGAATTCCACGACAACGACGAATACGATGGCTGCGAGAACTAGGGGGAATGCGACGGTAAGGATGAATAAGACAACTACGACGGATACAAAGGATGCAACGACCACGTGATATTAGAAGACTACGACGGATACAATGACGAGGAATAATATCAATAAAAGGTACAACGTGCATTATGGATACGAAGGCTACGAGGATACGACAAACGATGACTGCAATTTGTATTAAGATTATGACAAAAAATCATATAGTCTTAAAGATGATAGACGACGCGAAATGTTCACGTCTACGTTTAATATACAAAATTGCATTCACCACTGTATTTTTACATCTTTAACCAAAATGAAATCATGTTAATTTGGATTTAAATTATTACATGATAAATCATTCTGGCATTTAAATGGGAGATTTGGGCATCGAAACAACGTTAATTATGTTCACTATCTTATTTCCTAGGTCTGCTTCATCCATATGAACGCGATCTTTCCCCTCAAATCCTTTCTTCTTTTACGAGACACAGCGACATTGCCTTCTATGAACGTGATGTGGTTTAAACCATCATAGGCTCCATAAAGCCTGTAATTTGGGTTGTCGCCTTCTAAACGTTTAGATTGTACTAGCCGAACTACCCTGTATTTACCAACGAGTACTTTGTCGGAAAATAGATTACTGTGGTTTTCTGAGTTACAGCCAATTTTTAATTTACTTAGATTGAGCTTTTCGTGTACGTCTTGAACGACTACTATTCGTTATGGAGACTTAATTTTATTCGAACTTCCCAGTTGAAAACCCGTGATAAATTTGAGGATAAGGAGATAAGCTACTCCTGACGAATTCTTGTTTTTATCAAAAGGTAATTCATCGCAACATTCTCTTACGTGCAGTGGGTGTAAGAACTGCTGTTAACGCTTAGCTAAACGAGGGAGTTGTTCAAGTGCAATACTGTGAGTGAGCCTTAAAGTCTTTCGGAAGCCGAATTGCTTCCGGTTTGGCCAACTGCAGATTCCAGACTTGATAATTTGAATACATTGTTCATTTTGAGTGTGCGGTTTTCGTTAAGGAGCGTCTAAGATATTTAAAATTAAAATCGCTGGATTTGAATTTGTTACGCACGGATTTAGGCGACTAATTTTTAAAGGCTCGTGGATTCTGCAGAACCTGGAATCGGAACTTCAGCAGGAAGCCATGTTTACCTAAGATATTAGAAAGATAAATACACCAGGAGACGCGCGTTTTGAATAATTAAACTGGAAACGACTAAATCGCTTTAACTTCCTGCTGCGGAATATTCCGTATGCTGGGGTGTAATTCAAAATTTGGCAAAGACTTGAGACGCCCACTTACTAAAAATGCCATAATAAAATGAAGAAACGATTGGCAAAGCAAACGCAATCGTCCAATTTACAATTTTATTTCCAAGCTTGTTGTTGATGCGTGATGTTTGTATTCTTTTATTCAGCACATTTTATATGAACGATTTGGATCAGGCTGACGACAGCAGCCAATTCTATACGCCATGGTTTATTTCGCTTTTCTATAGGCATAAGGCAGGGGTGAGGATTTTTTATTTGATTTATACTTCGGTGTTATCGCGAGATATGTCTGAATAGAAGAGTTCTGAATTAAAGACAGCCAAGCAGAGATGTATTATGTGCAAGCATTTTCCCCTCTGTTAAAATTCTCCGCAATAAGAGAGAATTAAGTTACATTTCAAGGAACTTTTACAAACTTTCAGGAACTACTTTGTTGTTAAGAAAATGGGTCAACCACTTTTAGTTGGAAATTAACAGTAACTTCCAATTAGGATTACAACCCTTACATTTCGTGCTTGTATAAAAAATGTAGTAAATCAGTTAAGGGAATTTATATAAGTCCGTAAAAGCTATTACTGCAGTTGGTATAAAACTTAAAAGACCATTCGATATAAGAATAATCCGGATACTAAACAATTCATAAATCGGGTAATCCGGATAATCCGTATATTGAATAAACGGCATACCGAATAATCCAAATATAGATCAATCCTGATATCCAAAGCTTTGGGTATCACATAATCGGACGTATATTAATCTGGATATCAAATACTTCGGTTATCGCATAACCCGGATATGGAATAATTCGAATATCGAAAAAATCCGGATGTCAACTTATTTGAATTTCTAATAAATTGAATATTGTATATTCCGGATATCGAATAATTCCGTGACCAAACCGTTAGGTGGTTAGAACACTATTGAACAATTGAATAGTTGGGAATTTGAATAATTCCGTTAATAGCCGGTTAACCTGACTAACTGGATACAAAATAGTTCATTAATCGGACTATTGGATATTAAGATAAAACGGTTAATTAACCTACCAGGATGTCGTATAATTCATTAGTCGTTGATCTAGTAGAAAGGGATAATTCCGTGATTTATCACTTACAAAACCATTCCATATCAGAATTACCTAGACACCAAATAATTTGTAAATCGGATAAACCGGATATAAAATAAACGGCATACCGAATAATCCAAATATAGATTAATCCTACTTTCGAATACTTTCGATATCACATAATGCGTATATATAATACTTCGGATATCAAATAATTCGAATATCGAATAATCCGTATATCAAATAATCCGAATAGTTAATAAATTCAGTATTGCATAACCCGGATATCAAATAATTTCTTGATCAAACGGTTAAGCGGTTAGAGCACTATTCGGCAATTTAATAGCCGGGTATTCAAATAATTTGGTTAATAATCGGTTAATCAGGCTAACCGGATACAAAGTAGTTCCGTTAATCGGACTATTGTATACTCAGATAATACGGTTAATTAACCTACCAGGATATCCTATAATTCATTAATCCTTGATCTAGTAGAAAGGGATCTTACGTTTAGCAGTTGGGAACCCAAATGATTCAGGGCAACTGATACACATTTATTAAAAGTAATCATTGTGTATCGTATCCAAATAATCAGTTTATAGAATAATTCCGTGATTTATCACTTACAAAACCATTCCTGATAGGGAACAACCTAGACACCAAATAAGTTGAAAATTGGATAATCCGTATATAAAATAAACGGCATACTGAATAATCCAAATATAGAATAATCCTGATTTCGAAAACTTTGGATATCACATGATGCGGATATATAATACTTCGGATATCAAATAATTTGAATATCGATTAATCCGTATATCAATTAATATGAATACTTAATAAATTGAATATTGTATAACTCGGATATCGAATAAATTCTTGATCAAGCGGTTAAGCGGCTATAACACTATTCGACAATTGAATAGCCGGGAATCCGAATAATTTGGTTCATAACCGGTTAAACAGAGTAACCGGATACAAAATAGTTGCGTTAATCGGACTATTGGATATACATATAATACGGGTAGTTAACTTACCAGGATATCGTATAATTCATTCAACGTTGATGATTCAGGGCAACTGACACACATTTATTAAAAGTAATCATTGTGTATTATATCCAAATAATCAGTTTATAGAATCATTCCATGATTTATCACTTACAAAACCATTCCACATCAGAATAACCTGCACACCGATTAATTCGTAAATCGCATAATCCGGATACTGAATAAACGGGATACCGAATAATCCAAACATAGATTAATGCTGATTTCGAATACTTTGGATATCAAATAATGCGGATATATAATACTTCGGATGTCAAACAAGTCGAATATCGAATAATCTGAATATGGAATAATTCAGATATGGAATAATTACACAATCAAACGATTAGAACAATATCTGACATTCGAATAATTAGGCTTATAATTGATTAATCACACCATTTGAATACCAAATAGTTATGTTAACCGAATCATTTGATATTCACAAAAGATGACTGAACTACCTATTGTTAATTTCTGTAACATTGCTTTGCTGTATAGATATAGTAGAGCTGAAGTTTCATTATTATGTTTCCAAGAAAATTAATTACTTACTTTCGAAACGATTTAATGTTACTTAGGCATTTAAGAAATAGAATAAATATTCAGTTATAGTTAAGAAAAATTTGTGTTAACGGCAGGAGTTGATACCCTGATATTCCTGTTATCATTTTTTTTCGTTATCCGATCAACTAAAATATGTAATATCTGGATAGTCCGCTATTAATATTAATCGGTATCCGGATAGTGCAGTTGAACGAATTGTTCGATATCCGGATAGTCTAATTAGCTAAATATTCGATACCCGAAAAGACTGTTCTAAAAACACGAATTGTGTAGTTTCCGGATAGGTGGATTAGTAAAATTATTAAATATCCCATATTTCGGTTAGCCGAATTTTCAGAAACTTTCAGAGACGACTTTGTTATTAAGAACATGAACAAACCACTTCCAGTTAGAAATTAACAGTAGCTTCCAATTAGGATTACGTCCTGTTTATATAAAAAATGTAACAAACCAATTAAGGGAATATGTATAAGTTTGTAAATAACTGTTACTGCGGTTGGTATTCCTATTACCAGTAATGTTTTTGATTAGTGAGTTCAATAAGGATAAGCTATTAATCTACGTAGCACCTTTTTCGGCTACCGAGTTTAACGTAAAGCATGTTATAGAGACGCCGGAGGAGATTTAGTAGGTTGATAAATTCTTTATTGAATGTAGGATTGTTTGGTTTTTAGAGAATGTAGCATTCGCATTCCACGCTACGTAGAGACGCGTCACTTCTTTTAATTCTGTTACCTTAAATTATGTCCAATATCTCGAAAATGCGATAAGCAGGATACCAAATAATTCGGATTACAAATAATTTGGATTTCCCATAATCAGAATATCGAATAGTCAGAATATTGAATGATCTGAATATCTAATGATTTGGATATCGTATAACTCGGAAATCGAATAATTTCACAACCAATCGGTTAAGCGCTCAGAACACAACTGTGCAATTGAATAGTCGAAAGTCGAATAATTCGGTGAATAGCCGTTTAACTGGAAATAGTTCTTTTAACCACACTATTGAGAATTCAGATAATACGGTTCAGTAACCTACCAGGATACTGTATAATTCAACAATCGATGATCTAATAAAAAGGGTTTACCCTTACGTTTATCATTTGGCAATCCAAATGCTTCCGGGCAACTTATTCACACTTGCTAAAAGTAATCATAGTGTACGTTATCCGTTATTCAGTTTATAGAGTAATTCGGTGATTAATCATATACAAATTCATTTGATGTCAGAATT
>JABXWE010038227.1:0-11571 GCA_014611495.1 Limonius californicus
GAAAGAATGCCTAGTGGGAAATATACGTTTACATGGATTATAATCCCTAAACCATTCGAAGAATTGACGAAAAAGAATTTGTATTTGCTAGTAAAAGATTAGTATGGCTCTCTAGAAGTTCTACATTTTAAAATTTTACAATAATTTAGTTTCATGTACCTTGAAATCAAAATTTTAGAAATATGCAGTATTAATCAGAAACCTTCAAAATTTGCATTTATTGTATAAAATGGTAAAAATAGGAATTTGCATATGCTAATATGCAAATGGTAATTATCCTTAGCTGTTTATTCAGCGCAATATGTTTTGTCTGATTCTAACGGTTTACCTAAATGTATTTTACGTTATAGGCAAATGGATAATCGCTTGCTTTTTATCGAAGTTTAACATTAGCTATCATCGCAATATATCACTAGCAATTTTTCACATTTAACAGTTGAAACGGTTAGTAGTTGTTGGCGCCATAGGTCCAGCTGAAAGCGGCACTTTGTGACCAAGGCCACTTTGATGGTTAGTTTTTAAATTTTATTATTTTATTGTATTTAAGAAGTTTACTTAAAATATTTTAGGTTTTTATTGCTTCATTGTATTGCGTATTGCTTTTGGAACATTTTATTTTGCTACATTTGCCGATTTACGTTTTCATTACTTTTTCTTAGCACGATGCAGATTTGTTTTCTTTTATATTATACGTAAAATATATAATATTATCGCCTCAGAAAACGGAACTTTTTCTGAACAGTGCATTTTTTTGGTTAATTTTAAAATAATTAGATTCCCATACTTTGTAGGACACTCTGTAGGTAGATAAACGTTTACATATTTTACTTTTTTTTGTTTATCTTCTTCTCATTTCCTCCTATGTTTGTTTATAAATATGAAATTAATTATTTAATTGATTAATATGCGCCTAAAGAAAAAATACATACAACATAAAATTGTTGCCTATAAAAGCCAAGCCTTTTCCCCAAGAACTGTATGACTTGGTTCAAAATATCAATGGATGTTTTCGCACACAGATTCTTATTAATATTGGTTTGGATTATTCGATTATTGGATTTAATTGTTATAATCTTGTGTCCAAATACTACAACAGCGGTAATACAATGATATCTGGATTTCGATATCAATATACTGGGTTTTGGAGGCAACCAGCAATTTACTACTTATAATTGTTGCATCTCATATCTATATTTTGAAATTTTTTTCTCAACAATTTCCGTTTCAGGTGAAAAATATAAAGAACACGTTAATGAAAATTCTGAATAATTCTAACGACGTTTCGATAAGACATGAAGTTTGTAATTAGAAAATTGCTTAAAACAATCATTTTTAACAAACTTTCCGATTACAAATAAATGACTTTTCATTGCAATTTTTGCATGAAGATTTCAACTTTACTGCTAGTGATTTCTTCGCTAGATGCCACGTTGATTTTTTCAGTATATTAATATTTAATTATTTATTTACGTTTTATGTGTTTTTATTGCCTTCGTTTAGGGAACTTGTCGCTTTCAGAAAATTAATATTTAAATTTACTTCATTCATGTAATATTATTTGTCAATGTCGTAAAAAGGATTGCGATTACCTTCGTCTCCAACCTGTTTCAAAAAAATTACCTATCCTGTAACGTCTTTAACTTCTGGCTTCATTTTCTAGTTAACCTCTGTACTGAGCATAATGTAAATTTGACAAAACATATAAGCGTAGCGCGTATAAGCGTTAGCTTTCACGGGAAACCATTATTTTCACACAAAATAAATTTAATTCAAACTATCTTATTCTGCGAAATGAGATTTATCGAAAAATATTTGTGAGAACAAAGCTAACCAACCGTCTGTTGCTATTTTTGGACGGCCAATTTTATCCAAAACTTTGACGTGGCCCGTTTCTCTAACTTTTATATTAATTTTGGTTACAGTAGACCGCGTAACAGGTTCACGATTTGGATGTACAGTATTAAATAAGGCGCGCACATCTCTTTTTATCACCGTACCCGATTATCATCAAATTTTGATACGTTCAGTTTCTGTTAAACGTACCATGATTAGAAATTCGTATTTAACATATGACACAGACTAAATTTGAATCACTTATTAATGCTAAGTGTCACCGGATTGACATTACAAATTTGCATTTGTTCAATTTTAAACATTTTCCAACAATTGCCTACTATTGTCTTTTGTTTATTGTGCAATAAGTGTACCTGATGAAAAATGTTGCCAGTGACAAAAATAAACGTCTATCGTGATTGTTCTTAAAATTTTTATGATATGAATGTATGATATTTTCATAATGCTGTATAGAGAATAAAAAGCAGTAACTGGTCATGCTATAAAAAGTATAGGTTGTCGTTTAAAAAAATTGTTGATGACGTCATTGCTAAAACATATGACAAACGAAAAAAAATTAAGAACGCCAAATTGTGGCAAATAACTTGATAGGAAACTTTTGTTAGAAACTATTTTTCATAAAGTTAGTATTTTATGCTGTAGCATCGATGTTCCTTACTTTTTATTCACTCTGTATATATATTTTTTTATTTTAATAGAATGTTAAATCAAAACTTGGCCTTATTTCCACGTCTTTGGCACTATAATTTGAAAGCAGTAGTTGAATGCGAAGATGCGCACACTAATTTTACAAACATTCTTCTCGGAATTCCATACATCAGGTTATAAATAGGCCTAGGATACATATGCACTTAAAATTTGCAGTATATGCTTGCAAATATGCACTTAAAATTTGCAGTATATGCATTCAAATATGCACTTAAAATTTGCAGTATATACATGCAAATATGCACTTAAAATTTGCAGTATATGAAAGCAAATATGCACTTAAAATTTGCAGTATATGCATGCAAATATGCACTTAAAATTTGCAGTATATGCATGCAAATATGCACTTAAAATTTGCAGTATATGCATGCAAATATGCACTTAAAATTTGCAGTATATGCATGCATATATGCACTTAAAATTTGCAGTATATGAATGCAAATATGCACTTAAAATTTGCAGTATATGAAAGCAAATGTGCACTTAAAATTTGCAGTATATGAATGCAAATATGCACTTAAAATTTGCAGTATATGCATGCAAATATGCACTTAAAATTTGAAGTATTGTTATGTACTTTTCAAATTTGCCGCTACACTTGAATTAATTTCTTAATTTGTTTGCTGCTTCGTAGGAATGAATATCATTATTTTAATTGAAGTCTTATTTTGCGTTACCGTTTCGCTATATTGTTTTGTCTTGAAAATTGAGTTATTGGAGGCCAGTTCCGTTGATCCATTGAAGGTTTCTCTTTGTGGGCCGATTTTCTGCCGACCAGATTCTCGGAAGTGTTGATCTCGGCAACTGTACGTGTTATAAATTCCTTCTAGAACATTCCATAATGTTTCGTAATGTGGCGCAATGTTTTTGGAGAATCGAGATACCAATTCCGTTTTTAAGTTAGTCGATCGTCCACCTGTCTCGGCTCCGGACCTTCCCAAAATTACAACTCTAGGGGAGGGCCGTAATTACGTTAAGTGCTGCAGGGGCGGCTCTTGGGTTTTTTTGTGAGGGGTATCCGTAATATGTGTTCCGTTTCGCTGTTGTACCAAGGGGTATTTAACAGACCATCGGCTACTCCGGATTAATAGGAAGCACTGGATTCATCCCCAGGAAAGGCAATTCTTTGTGAATTGACCGATCGCCGTTTCGGCGGATTAATGTTCGAAGCCCAACTCCCGTGGTTCTGCAGCTATTTCTTCATAACATGGAAGAGTCCTCTCTTGCGTTCATCGTTAGCAGCCTGTTGAAATCGCCGTTATATTGTGCCGTCTTCTCCGAACTTCAAGGTAAAGAATCAGTTTTTTTGTTGTGCAGTGTAAAATAAACCTTTTTTTTTTGCTCGCGCCAACTTGCAGAATTTCGCGATATTGAACTTTTTTTATGCAACCTAAAAGCGATCTTCAATCGCTATTCATTTATTGTTTGTAAAAGATTAATATAGTATTTTTCCTGTAAACTACGCTATTGGCCACACAGATTCATTATAATATAAATATTGTGCGTCAACGGCCGCGTTTCCTGAACGTTCAAGGATTTTAACCATGTAATTCAAACTTTTGCGTTATAACTTGTCATTTTATTGTATTGCCACATTCTAACTATTTCATTATACGTGTTTTAAAGCTTACTGGCTCTTATTGTGTCTTTTGTACCTGTTGGTGTAAGAATTTTGCAAGCTTTAAATATATAGGAGGAAGCACAAACACGGTAAGTTCCGTTCCCGTAAGCTGCTGGCTTCTCAGCCTTCCACGAGGACCTACAACCAGCTGGATTTGGAAGGTGGCGCCACTTATTTTGACTTGCCCTGTACACAACTAAAGATTTTCTCCCATATGCGCTTTTCACGAACTCCCCCTACTCCTCTGAGCGAAGATGTAGGCCCTTTTCCATCAAGATAGTTACGAATCGTCGAAAAAGCTCGATTGGCCTGTAACAGTATATGCATGCAAATATGCACTTAAAATTTGCAGTATATGCATGCAAATATGCACTTAAAATTTGCAGTATATGCCTGCAAATCTGCACGTAAAATACCGAAAATATGCAATTGAAATTATAGTCGTTTAAGTAAAGTAATGCTCGGATAGATACAAAAACTGATACAAATAATTTTTTTAGAATAGAATTAAGATTAAATTTAAATATTGGTATTACGTTTAAGAATTACATTGTGTAATGCGTCTATTGTCAGAAAGAATGTCTGTTGGGGAATATAAATTTACATGGAGTCTAATCCCTAAACCATTCGTAGAATTGACGAAAAAGTATTTGCATTTGCTAGTAAAAGATTAGCATGGCTCTCTAGAAGTGCTACATCCTAAAACTTTCAAAGTAATTTAGTTTCATGTACCTTGTAATCAAACTTTTTAGTAATAGGTATGCAGTATTAATCAGAAATCTGCAAAATGTGCATTAATTGTATAAAAAGGTAAAAATAGGCATTTGTATATGCAAGTGACTAATTATCCCTAGCCTGTTTATTCACCGTAATCTGTTTTCTCTGATTCTAACGGTTTACCTAAATGTATTTTGCGTTGTAGGCAAATCGATAACCGCTTCCTTCTTATCGAAGTTTATTATTAAAATATATTATTAGCAATTCTTCACATTTAACCATTGAAATGGTTAGTATAGTTGTTCTCGCCATAGGATGCAGCTGAAAGCGGCACTTTATGACCAATGCTATTTTAGGCCACTTTGGTGGGTCGTTTTTAAATTTTATTATTTTATTGTGTTTAGCAAGTACTTAAAATACTTTTAGGTTTTTATTGCTTCATTGTATTGCGAATTGCTTTTGGAACATTTTATTTTGCTGCATTTCCGAATTTACGTTTTTATAACTTTTTCCTACCACCGTTGCAGGTTTTTTCTTCTTTTATGTTTACCGCTTTGCCTGAATTTTTATTTTCTTCATATTTGCCGCTTTGCCAATAACATGTTTCATTACCCCACCATTTTTTGTGCTTTCACAGGAAATGTCGTTTACAAGATATTTTTTCATTATTTTTCCTTTAAACTAAATCGAAGTTCGCTTTAGTGAGTGCCTACTAATTTTACTGCGAAAATGGAAATTTTAAGTAAGAAGGGTATGAAGAAGTTTAGTAGTGATGGGTTTTTGTACGTGTTCGACCGAACAAGTGCATGTGGAACTAAGCAATTTTGGAGATGTGATCGAAGGAGCATTGACGCTAAAGCTCGCTGCAAAGCTCGTCTCCACACTTGTGAAAATGTGATTGTGAAAAGGCTGGGTGAGCATTGTCACGATAGCTCAGCCGCCCAAGTTGAGGCAGAGATGATAAAAACTTGCATAAAGAGAAGAGTGGAGGATACAATGGAACAACCGGCTCAAATAATTAATACGTGCGTGGTTGGATCTTCGCAAGGTGCGCAAGTTGCTTTGCCCAAGCATGGAGCACTAAAGAAGATGATCAGGAGGAAACGTAACACGTTGAATGCTGCACCGTCCGCACCTCTAAAAGTAGAAGACCTAATAATCCCAGAGCAATACATGGTAAATGGTGTTCCAGAAACCTTTTCGCGCAGCGACAGCGGAACGGTGCCAAATAGAATCCTATTTGGTCGGCAGCAAAACTTAAAGGTAATTAGGCGACAATAATTTTTAAATAATTTCTGTAGTGTATTGTTTCGTTTTTTACGTTTTAACTGCAGAAGTTAGAAATGTGTGTTGGTAATATTTTTTTATTATAATAATGCAATATTTATTTAGTTTCCTGTGATATAAATACATATTGTACGGAAAACTTGTGAACAGTATACAAAATAACACATTAGTTAATTTCAAGACATACCACAAATAAATACATGTAAATTAAGAGGTGGTAGTTAGACAACTGCAATTAACCGATTGCAAATTAAAAAAAAACATTTTATAAGAGAATTTCACGTTGTACAAGAACCTATTAAAAAATATATAGAATGCCTTTAAAAATTATAGTTGGTATTTGTTCCTGTTAAACGGAATGTGCTAGGATGGTGAATTGTATATCATAAAACCCTTTTCCATATAATTATACAAATAAAATAATGACAATAAATAACAAATAATGGATAATTAACATTTCCAAGTTTAATTTGTTTAACATAAAAAATGTGCGAAACAAATGTAATTTAAAAAATTTCTTTAATTTAAAATAAGAATAAAAATCTATGCGAGTTAACGCTATTGTTGCTGCAGGTTCTGAAGGAATCCAAACATTGGTTTGTTGATGGAACCTTTACATCAGCACCACAATTGTTGTTTCATCAGGTGTACCCCCTTTTTTTCAGAGATGTAGTTGCTTACCGCAAAGTTTAATTTTTGTCAATATTAATTTCTAAATTTCGACTTTATATTCGAAATTTAAATTTAAATCAATTTACGTGTCCGAGTGGGTGGTCGCAAATGAAAGCGCTAAAGAAAAATGTATTAACGTTGTTTCTTACTTTTGAATAAACTTGTATAATTCCATTTAATATCGGAAAAGGATTTCTTTACTTTAGTTCATGGATAAGATTTAAAATACACAGTTAATTGTGTTCGTATAGTTTTAATATTGGTAAGAAAGAAACAAACGTGCATTGGACTAATAAACGACAATTACCGCGATACTTCTAATGTGTAAAATATAGGATGTCGCAAAATGAAATACCCATAACTATACGAGGATGGTTCGATAACTACGTGGCCTAACAAAGAAAACGCAAGTTTTATTCGCCAAAAAGCATTTTATTTCTTAATATAGTCTCCTGCTCACTCAACACACTTATTCCATCGATATTCCAAATTAGCAATGCCTTCATTGTAGGTCGATGAATCCAAGTTCTCTAAATAGCTATTAACAGCAGCGATTACCTCGGAATTAGACGAAAATCTCTTACCGCCGAGCCATTTTTTCAGGTTTGGAAACGGATGATAATCGCTGGGAGCCAAATCTGGGGAATAGGGCGAATGGGGCACTAATTTAAATCCCAATTCATGAATTTTGTCCATTGCAATCGCAGACTTTGGGCAGGTGCATTGTCTTAACGGAAAAGCACTTTCTTCTTTACCAAATGAGGTCGTTTCTCTTTGATTTTGTCGCTAAGTTGTTGCAACAAATTGGCATAATACTCGCCATTTATTGTTTTTCCCTTTTCTAAGTAGTCGACCAAGATAATTGCATAAAATACTAAAATACGGTTGCCATAAGCTTTCCTGCTGACAAAACCGTTTTTGCCTTCTTTGGTGGCGGAGAATCTTTGTGTGTCCATTGTTTGTACTGTTCTTTGGTTTCGGGAGTATAATGGTGGACCCAGGTTTCATCGACGTTATGAAACGGCACAAACAATCCTTCGGATGGTGGCGAAAACGTGCCAAAAGGTCGCGAGAAACGCTCAAACCATTCAGTTTTTGCTCCGGTGTGAGCAACCGCGGCACCCAACGCGCCGAGTTTATTTTTTATTTGCAATTCTTCAGGTAAAATTCTGTGCACACTGTCATTTGAGATACCCACTATGTCTGGTATCTCGCGCACTTTTACTCGACGGTCATCCAATACGATACGGTGGACTTTTTCAATCATATCCGGAGCAGTAGCAGTTTTTGGACGTCCACTGCGGAGTTTATCATTTGTGCTCACATGACCACGCTTAAATTCGGCAACCCAATTTTTAACCATTGGAAACGAAGGAGCGGATTCCAATAGTGTTGATTTCGGTTGGTGTTAAGCCTTTCAAATGAAAGTACTCTATCCCTGCTCTCAACTCAGTTTTTTCCATTGTTTACAAAATCACACGAGATGTTTATTTTGGCGTACTGTCAAAAAACAGACTAATTGACAGATCGCTCTGCACTGTCATATTTAATCTAATAAAGGATAGTTCTACAGAATGGCAAAGAAGATTCCTCCGAATTTGCGCCATCTCTGTGTTAGGCCACGTAGTTATCGAACAATCCTCGTACTGAGGGGTAGAGAATTAAAAAATAATTAGGGTTTCTTTAATAAACGTATGCCCTGAACAGCTTCGTTAAGAAGTAACAGCCCCCTAAAATGGTAAATATTTCCAAAACGAACAAGAGTACCTAATAAATTTCATTTTTTAGTATTTTCTGTTTTAGTAAACCCACACCTTTTAGCATAACCCAGGGTCAGAAATTTCTTTTCTTTAATGTAGTTTTGGCGGATTGGGGGCGATTTCACCCCTTACTTTTTAACGAACGGGATTTTAAAAATGTAACGCGAAATTTAGATTCTAATGTAATATATAGAAAATCAGAATCAAAATCAGAAATACAGAAGTCCTCTTGTTTCTTTTTGATAAGTTACCGTTATCGAGATTTTCAGGTCTAAGACTTTAGTTTTAGGCTTTGACAGAGAAAACATTTTGAAGTGATCTATGGAATAAGCGACCAAAAGATGTCTTCCGTCCTTATAGTCAGTAAATTTCATACTGATATCTTCTTCTTTTTCTTTTAGGATTGCTCCTGTTTATTTCACAGATGATGAAGCCCAGCTCTCCCTCCATCTTTTAGGCGGTCTCCCAGGTGGGATTTTTGCTTTGCATATTTTGGCTATTCTTCTGTTTTCCATTCTGTCCACAAGAGCATTCCATTGGCGGTTTGTTTCTTTGGACCACTTGATGACATCTTGTATCTGGCATTTATTTCGAATGCTTTTGTGGGTTTGCCTATCGTGTAACGTAACTCCTGCTTATGGCCCGTAAAGTTTTCATTTCTGCTGCTCTTGTCTTTTGTTTTGTTTTCGTAGTTTCAGCACGTGTCTCTATTGCGTAAGTTAACACAGGTCGTACTGTTGCTTTGTATATCTTTTTTGCTCTCAATACTCATGTATTTGTTACGCCATATGCTTTCTCTCAGGCAGCCGGATATCTTTAGTGGTTTGGAAACATCCTTAAAGAAACACAAATACTGATATCTTAATTTTTCCAAATCGTTGTAACATACAATGGCTAAAAGATAGGGTTAATAAATATGTGTTAGTAAACTCATCAGATAGTTTTATGTCTAGCTCAAAATAATGTTTGAATACTGTTTTTGCATTAAATTCGTAGTTGGATCAGTTTCATTTCACAATGATATGACTAAAATCGTGTGTACTTTTACCAAAAGTGTCTTCTTCGCTTTTACAAGTAAGGCGGATATTCCTCATTTTCTAAATCATAGAACCACCAAGAAGTACTGTTGTGTTTTGCTATACGAACTGGCCCGTTAAATATAACACCTTCGTTGCACACGTTCTTCAGTCAGGTTACTTTATTGCAGCCAAGTAATTAGGGGATAGAATTAATAAACTCGATCCATCTTGTTTGTACAATTTATTCACATAATATACATATCTTGTAACTATAATTCGGATGTAGCTTCGTTGATGATCTTAATTCAACTGCCACTACTTTTTACCTTCAGTATAAAAAAAAACTTCCTAACAAATTTGGCAGGGTTGACAACAAGCTGCCACCCTATTGGTTAACATAATTGCCTTTGGTTTCGCCGCCAGGCAGAATATTCGTGCCAAGATGCAAATCTTGCAGCTTAACTGATCCATGTGTTATAGGTATTGTAACATAATACTTTAATACTAGCAGGTCAATAAGTTAAGAGGGTTGGACTAACGCTTGGGTTAGGGTAATTAAATAGGACAGTCGGCATTTTTAATACCGTGAGAAGTTTCAAGTCTTAATTATTGAATAAAATCATTCTTACTTACTTAAACACCTATTTAATATTCAAAATTCCAACACCCAATGAGGCATATTACAACACTGTAGTTCGTGATTTCGCACTCATATGACTCTTTCTTGTCTATCCGAGCGTTCCCCTCTATCGGCTCTATGTAACACACAAGGGCTAAATTTGTTAAAAGTCCATATACATAGAATCGAAGGTTCTGTAACTATTTCGGTTTTTGGTTGATTCTCTCTCGGTGATCGTTGTTTGATGACCATTCAAAATAAAAACTTTGCAACCATTGTTGCCGAACTCATATTAATGGAATCTATTCAATCATTACAAGAATTCATTAATACCTTGAGTGAACTCGAAAATACACTCACATTTGCCCAAAATCAACAAATGCATATGTCTCTTATTGACAATAATGATTTAATACACAATATAGATAAAATTTCTAATTATGTCAACAACATCCGAGGGAGCATTAACTATTCCATTTTTAACGAATTATCGATACCAACACCTGTATGAATCTATAATCACTACTAAAGCATATCAAGTTAATAACAAAATTACCTATATTTTTGAGATACCTTTCCAAAATAAATCAATACGAGGTAATTCAACTTACACCATTTCCAATATTCATTAAAAATCAGCAATTTCGCATGATTATACCCACCCACAATACTTCGCTATTCTTATTCAACACTAAAAGCAGCATTCCCGTGGAAATGAAACATTGTAAATTAGTGTCTTTAGACACTTACTTTTGTTATCAAAGAAATCAGTTTGAGATACCAAACGATAAACTTTGTGGAACACTATTACTCTCATTCAATAACGATCAAACCTGTAAACCTTATGTATTCGACTTAGTAAATATCTCAAATTAATCCTGCTACTTGGCTAATCATTACGCCATCAAAAACGATATTAGATATTAAATGTAATGATGAAAATTATCGAAAAGAACTGTTTGGATCTAAACTCATGCACTTGAGTCCAGATTGTTCCGTATTAATTAATCACAGACATGTATTATTTTCTGCAAGAACCACCTCGACCCTACAAATTGATTTAAAAATACCAAATGTCGATCAATTATCAGAACACATTAAAATTTCATAAATGGATTTAACTCCTATCGATACTCAAAAATTAATAAACACCCAACGGATTACTGATCAAATTAATAAACTCAAATATATAAATCATGTAAATCCTATACACATTAGTATTACATCTATAATTATTGTAAGTATTCTATTATTAATTATAAGCCTTGTATTGTACTCAGATGTAAAACGTAACTCTTTAAATGAAAAGTTTGC
>JABXWE010038229.1:0-23186 GCA_014611495.1 Limonius californicus
GTCCACCTGGTTGCTACATTTAAGGCCATTTGCATTCGTTCCCGACCGAGTTATCCGCATATCTCAGGGATGAGAATCCTTCATTACTACGATCCACTAGCAGCCCATCCATGACGCGATTCCACAGCAGGGGGAAAACTCCTCCTTGCGGACATCCCCCTGCCACTCTGACTGCCAGAATCATCAATGCGGTATAAACTACCCTACCTCTTAGCATGCAGTCTATCCACCTGCAGCAGGTCACCTCTTCTCCAATTTTCTTGTCGCTATAGGGATAGAATTTTAAATGATGTATTATTAGAATATCGCCATATGTCCAGGAACGCCCCTAGAAAGATTTCTTTGTTACCCAACGCTGTTTCTGTTGATGCACCTACTTTGTAAGCAAATTGGTCCCAGTATAGTGGACTGGTTACCAGCACACCGTACTTAATATGCCTATCGAGTAATTTCTCCCATATTTACATATTCAGTTTTTCCAAAACCCAATATCTAACCGCCCTTTATGCAAAATATTCATGAAGAGGTATGTGATTATATGGTTATATTTATTGATTGCACATCATAAATTAAGTTATTTAACACTGAAAGTAAGAAATGCTTGGTTCGCATACGTATTAGGTATTGGTTAATGTTAGCCTTATATAATTACCAGAATACCACTTCTAACAGCTAATTCTATCCTAACTTGTAACGTCAGTATTCAAAGCATAAATGATCTATTGCGAATCTATATTTGCAACCACAAATGTGTTAAATATCCACAATCTCCCTTGAAGCAAAATAATCGCGAATGGATGACATTGCTGAACCAAGCTGAAAAACAATTTATTACAGTGCACTAGTTAACTAAACATGAGTTTTAATCATACAATTACGCTAGAGGAAATGGACGAAGTTCAACATAAAACGGACCCAGTATAGGTAAATTTTATTTTGTCACTCTTTACCTAGAACGAACACACAACGTGACGGTTTTATTGACAGCAATTTTTCATTCCATTCCAGCCAATATAGTGCTGCTTTTAGGCGGCATCGTTTTGGGAATTGCATGTACGCAAAAAGCATTTGTTTCTTGATTTGTAAACAGCCAGGATGTTATAAATGGCTGTCAGAATATCCATCAATATCTTTCTGGTCTGAACTAAATTTAGTAATATAGGGTGGCTCAAGTGCTGTAACAACGAGAAGCCTTCATATTCTTCAGCCTAGTGGCGAGAAATGCGGAAACGGAGCCAAAATAAAGAATAGACCGTTGACAAGAAGGAAATAACACTGAACTACCAGGAAATTTACTTACTTCCTTTAAACGTATAGCGATTACAAATTTCCTCCGGCGAATTAGTTACTCGTATGAACCCTAACTGGAAGGTAAGGATCAACTTATCTGGGTCACCACCCATCGTTCTATTCCCACTGCTAATGAGAGTTACAATTATAATTTAACAAGAATAGACATGTAAGCCGATGTCTGTAAACACATTCCAATAAATCTTTTGGTAAGCTTTCAAATCAAAGGATTATATCTTTTAGAAATGATATGCTTTGAGGGGCGAGATGTAAGAGACGATGATTTCCTTGTAAATAAAATAGTTCAGAGTTTGACGTGTAGTTATCGTATGGTTTTGAGTTTGTAATTCGAAAAGTGTGTCGCATTTTAGCCGATATATAAACATGTATACGATAATATTTTACCAACGCCCGCTTTGCTTTTATCAAGAGCATTTTGATTAGTACGTAAAATGTTACCTCGCATCAACGATTTCAAATCCAGTTTAATATTCCAACATTTATTTACATACGCTGAGTTTAGGTTATATTATCTGGTATATACGGGGAATTTTTGATAGTACTGTAGAAATTTAACTCACACTAATGTAAATGTAAACCATTCTTTGTTTTTTAAAATTTGCTTGATTAAGTATAATTTTCGAACAATTAAGAACGAACCCCTTACCTTAAAAGGCCCCCTACTATTGTTATTGTCAATCATATAAAGAAATTTTCTACTCAAAACAGTTACGTTATAGAGGGTTAACACACGCAAAAAACTTTGAGAACACGAAAAGTGTTATTTTTCACACATCATAGTTGTTTTGTATGTTCCTTCCAGACATCCCTCATTTTTCATATGCAGTTGTATAATTATTTTGCTTCAAAACTTCGGCGAAGTTAGTTTGCAATTACTGCAACCCTGAACCATATTTCGGTACATAGTTTCAACGACTTGCTAAAAATGGGCATGAACGTAAATACAAAGTTACAACGCAACACAAAAGCAGCAAAAATTATTCGTGCAACCATGTAAACTACGAGGGGAACTCAAATACTTATCTACCTAGCCATGAAACCAATTACTGGGCGGCCTGTACTATTAATGTTATATTTTCACAAATTTTTGGCAGTTGTTTATGCAATTTTGTTCTGATCTGCACACCCGTTTCAAAAATATTGTGTTCAGTTACATTAAAAATGAATGTTGTAAACTTGAACACCGAAGTGTAATAAAATTCTTGACAAAAGAAGGGAACGGGCCAAAAACTATCTATGGCAGGGTGACGGTGGTCTACGCAAAAGGAGCTTATTACAAGGTTAAATTTTGGTGTAAACAATTTCGTTGGGGACGGGAATCCATTGAAGATGACTCAAGATCGGGCAGATCTTCAGTTGCGACTAAAGAATAAATGTGTCAGAAAGTTGAGGCTATGGTGTTGAAGGATCGACGTTTGAAAGTTGCAACTATATATTCAGAATTAGAAATTTCTAAGGGAAGCGTCATTACCATTTTACACGATAGATTGAGTAAGGTGTCAGCGCGATAGATTCTAAGATTCCTGATTCTGGAACAAAAACTGACCCGCCAACAAATTTACGACCAACATTTGTCCACTTTAGGGAAGGATTCAGAGTTTCTATCGTGGTGACTGGTGACAAAACTTGGACTCATCACTGAGATCCTGAGAAGAAACAAGAACCCATGCAATGGGTCCATAAGGGTTCTCCACCTCCCAAGAAATGCCGAAGCCAACCTTCTGCTGGGAAGTTAATGGCCACAATTGCCTGGGGCATAGATGGAATATTATTGATCGAATATATGCCAAGAGGGACTACACTTACTGGAGAAACGTATGCCAATACTCTAAATACTCTAAGGAACGCCATTTGTGAAAATCGCCAACATTTGCGACAGAAAAGCATCTTACTTTTACATGATAATACACGAAGCTCGAAAGGTCGTGCCTGTTTTAGATAATGTGGGTTTCAGAAGACTGATCACCCACACCATAGCCCAGATATGACACCATCTGATTTTTATCTGTTTAGAAATCTGAAGAAATATGTAAAAGGAGTTTACTTAGATATCGAATTGAAACAGACCGTCGATCACTACTACACTGGTCAACCAAAGGAATTTTTTTCTGAATGTATACATAAATCAACTTCCGGACAGATGACGTAAGAGCGTTGATACAGATGGGTGTTACCAAAGAGCACTATATTGATATATTGACAATATAGTGCTCTTTGGTGTTATCATAGATAAAGATAGATAGAAGGGACTCTCACCGTTTTGTTCGAAAAACCGTGTTAGCGCCACGTTATTGTCTTGGGAAGTATTAAAGTTGGTTCACACATGACCGTCAGATGGCGTTTTATTAAAATCACGGGATATACATTATTTTAAATTTATGCTATTTCAAATTTTGTTTTGCTGGAACTCATCTTAATTAATATAATCAAGAATTATTGTTTATGTTAACTATTTGAGTGAAGATACTTTATTATAAGATTATAGTCTAGAAAAGCACACTTACATCACTAATCTTTGATTACATGAAAAGTTCTAACTTACATTTTTTAGTTATCTGGAGATGTATAATAGTATAATGCAATCTAGGAGGGCAAGCCTGTGTTATAAATTTGCACTTCACAGTACGTTTTGAAGCTAAAAAAAGTTTAAATTCTTACAAATTAACAAGGAGAACTACCAAAAAATCACATTAACGAAACAGAAACACATTTAATAAATTCACGGATACAAGAATTGCGAAAATTGTCCACAGCTGTCGTTTAAATATGCGCACTTGTAAGTTCGGCAGTTCGAACTTGCTATGTTATGATAAATGCGTTACAGTTCCTCAGGTACTCCTGCGCCTCTACCGGCTTGGGAAGTACTAAAAACATGGTGAATCACAGTGTCCGTTCTATTCGGTTATATTGGTTATATTGTGTATGGGTGTTATATTGGAAAATAAAATTATTAACATTTTTGTATCTCTTTTGTTTCATGGCGAGGTAGATATGTTTTTAAGTTCCCCTAGAAATTAAAACGCTTCGCTATTTTTAAATAACAATAGAAGCAAATCAACGAATGGTTAATATTCATAACAATAACTATAAATATTCAAAATTTAGATCCCAAAATTTTACAGAATTTCTTAAAGCATATCATTATAAATACAGTTACACTTATAAATTCCATCATTTTATAATTTCATTGTATTTGTACAACTGGAATTAAATAAAGAACTTCTGTTACTACACTTTTTCAGAAATTATCCACCACAAACCTATTTTCTTCATTCACCGACTGTAAGGTTTCAGCTCTGCAAACAAGATTTAATCTGCCCAACTGCGGAACGAGTATTAGAAATTCCACTCTCCAAAGCAAGATTTTATTTAATAATGGAGTTTTCCTCGACTGCTTCCAGAATTTCTGCTTCAAGTGGTGTGGCATTATTTCTATAACGCAACCAAGAAGTTGGTACAGAAACTAGTATTATACAGGCTGATGTATGGGAAACTACTTGCCTAACATTCCAAAAATAGGCAACCCAAAATCCATATCACAATATATTGCGGTACCTAACTAAAATTTTATTGACGCCGTAATGAATCAAAAATGCTAGTTTGATATGCTTAACAGTCTTCTCCTAAATTAATAAATTGTTATACTGTCTATGTTATGATAGCCGAAATACTTACACTATTTTTCAATAAGCTATTACTGTTTTCGTTCATACTTACTTTATTTAAAAGTTGTGTAGAATAAAGTATGAAACATATCAAACAGACATCAGTGATTTACAATACTGTCAATATAATTTTTGATATCACTGTACCTTGTGATATGTATTTTGGGTTGCCTATTTTTCGAATGGTAGACTAGTACCTACTCTCCCGTGAATGACCGGATACATTATGCATTATTTCGTGCGTTCTCTAACTGTGCTGTTTGTAAATATTTTAATAATAATAATAATCAAGGAATCTAAAATATAAGAATTTTCCAGCAGACTTTTAACAATTCAGAGGCAGAGTTTTTTAAGATTTATCATCGTTATTTAGGTGTAAAACTTTAGAAGGAAATGGCTTGCTAAATTCACTTATAACAACATTTTGTTCATAGAATAAACTGTGATTTTTAACGGCCGTTCTCCTTGCAGTGCTTACACTTTTCGTGATTCGGAGCCTACGTAAAGCTGCTCTGTGTCCAGGGTACTTTAAAATGCGCAACACATGCGTAGGAGAGAAGATCGCTACTTCTCGTAAGAGACAAAGCAATCAATGAAGAAGATATAACAGAGACAAAACACTTTAGGGTCAGGTTCCAGACACCAAACTTTTATCTTGCATTTTCAACACTGGAAGTTTGATAAAATAAAACAAAATAAATGAAAACAAAATGTTTTATTGTTAATCTACATAAATATAAAAAATAAATTAATTAATAAAAAATAACATTTTCTACATAGGTCTTCGCATGTTTGGAGCCCAAACGGTAACGCAAACAATACTTTCTGCTATCCGATGAAAAAAGAACACTTATTTACCATAATGACTTGTGATTGACGACCGGCGGAAAGTGAATTGGCGTAAATGAGACCGGCGCAAATCGAAGCGTTAAGAAACTACTAAATTTTTCACACATCACCCATACTAAAACTGTGTAGTTCGAGAGATACAAGTATACAAAGAAAGCTTTTCTACAGCCACCTTATATACGTTTTCAACGCTTATTTTCGTAATACTTGAAGAACGGAAGTAATCACTGAATCGTAGATTTTCGAGCGATTTCTCGCTATAAACGCGAAGTTTCGGAAAACGATTTCCAAGACAAGATAATTCAACAAGTTAAAAAATTGTCGATGCACAAACCATTAACTCCATTTCAATAATTTCCTCTAGAAAGTGCTCGTCATGTAGCTGCCGGTGAATGAAAATAATTTTAAATTCATCTCCCAGAAATGAGATATCAATTATATTTAAACTTATTAAAGGTTGGTTAGATTCCGTTTACGTCGAACCCGTTGCGACAGTTCAGTCTGCCGAAGATGAAATGTTTTCCAATTTTGATCTAATCTTTTCTGGCAAATGCGAGCGCAATTGTTTTATAAATTAATATTGGCATCCGCATCTGATCAGCTTGTTCATACGCTGTGACATAATCTGATTTTGGGGTTGCAGCTATCATTAGAGTGATGGATCACCGACAATCTTCGTTTTATAGGGGCCTCGGCGACTCGATGTATGAGGCTATTTGAATTTCATATTTTAACTTACTCCTGGCATACGAAAATTTTGTCGATCAATAAAACTCGGGGAAACCAACATTTCAGCGAACTGTCATCAATTCTTATTTCCCTATGCGGGTACTATACAGACAAATTTAAACCTAACCTCAAATTTTCTTCATTAACAAGTTGTTGCAGTGCATATAACCGTAAACTAACCCGGTGTGTGTTATTAACCGTCCGCTCTGAAATATATCGACAAAATGTAGGCTGTTGTAACAGATTTTCGCAGCATTAGTCAATTTCGTGGTCATAAAATACACTTGTTTTACCGTCTGCATGTTTCCCCGTTCGATCTAGTCAGACTATACATCCATAGCAAGCTATTTATTATATACTCCTGCTTTTATACATTACTATCTCCTTCTATTGTAATTTTTAATACTGTTTTCCTTTTTTTGCTGGGGATATTTTAAAAAGCTTTTTGCGGATATATTCAAATGGTTTACTTTTGAAAATAGTAATATACATAACTGAAGACAGTTGGGATTGTTTTGTCCGTTTAGTGCAAGGTAGAACATTTCTGAATCTTAATTTAAATATATTTACCAAAATAATTTCCAAATAGACTAGCCTTATTTAAGGTTTACAGAAACTAATAAACAAGTAATTTAACCTCAAAAACGAAATGCAATTGGACAAAATTTAATCTGGGAAACTTATAAATCTATAGTAAAATTCAAAACCACCTCACCTACTACAACTTATACATTTACTGTATTAAATAGAAATAGTTGCAGGTGATAAGTTGAGGAAATACTAAAATGCAAATTTACTTTATAATGGGAGATGGAAAGCAGATGTATAAGCCCTAGAACACAGCTATCCTACTAATTTGAAATAAATAATGGAATACCGCCTAGCACTATTAGCCTCTTATCTATTCTTACTGAACTAAATAGCAATAGTGTTGGGTGAGACCTAATATAATAAATAGGAATTCGTAGGTAAGAATTTGGAGGAACAACAAAACAGAGCCTTAATTAAACTATATTTAATAGGAGTAGAAACAGCTACGGATTTGCAGTAAATAATAAAATTATGCTTCACTTACCGTTGCTCTACCAAACAAAAATAGTGGAAAGGTATCACTAAAACAAATAGTAACATATAGAATTATCATCCGATAAGAATTTGAAGTATTACTGACACCGTATAAAATAGGAATAGACGTAGGTAACGATTTACACGAAATAATAAGCTAGACCTACACACTCACTCTCCTCCTCCTCCATGGTCCTCAATCTGCAGACTGGGTTGAAGCAGCACTCCACTGTTTTCTATTGCAAGCCTTCCTTTTCATATCTTCATAGCTACTGCTTCCTGTGTCTTCCATGATTTATCTTATGCACCGAAGGCGGGGTCTTCCTTTCGGGTTTTTCTCTTCTACTGCACCCTCGATAATTGTCTTTAACAGCCGTTCTCTTCTTAGAATGTTTCCTATTATTCGATCTCTTCTTTTTACTATGCGCTCCCATATTCTTATTTGTGCTAACACTTCTTCATTTCCTTTGTGTCCAGCTGATTTTTAGAGCTCTTCTAAAGCGCCACACTTACTCTACTAAATATGAATTCAACGAAACTGTGATTTAAAATAAGTACTGAGATACGGTAGTCCCACTTTATTAAACAGAACTGGTAGCTTGTGGGAAGTTGGGATAGCTATTATACTACAGTCGCATTTATGCATACTCAAATAATTAGTAAACGTTTACTTACGCCTACTGTATTAAATAGGGGTAATGGTAGATAAGGATTTGGAGTAAATATGTGAATAGGACATACGCTCAAAATAGGCAGGGATAACCAAACTCCAGAACTACCACGAAGAATACTAATAACTTGGGCCGCGGTCGACAAACTGAAATGCGAACAAATGCCAATTAAACTTAAAAGGAAAGTCCTCAATATGTTTCCTCCCACTACTGACTTATAGTATGGAAACTACACCATTTACAATTAAATCGGCTAACATACTGAAAATTACCCAAAGCGAAATAGAACGTCTAATGCTAGGCATCAGTCTAAGGGACCATATCCACAACGAATATATTAGAAATAGAAATAAAGTGGACGATGTAATAACAAGGATAGTTACTATGATATGGAGAGTGGCGAGACAAGATGACGTAGGTGGGGCAAAACGAGTGATACAACGGCGACCACGATTACATCAAAGAGGTGTAGAACGCCCTCAATGTAGATGGTTAGACGATATTAAGAAAAAGACAAACAAGAGATGGTATCAAACCGCACAGGACAGAGTGGAAAGAAAACGACAAGGAGAGGCCTATGTCCAGGAGTGGACCGAACGGGGATGAGGAAGAAGAAGAAGAAGTAGTAGAATAAGGCCTCACTTACACTTACTCTGTTAGGCAGAACTTAGTAGGTAAGAATATTCAGTCTACAACAAAATAGGGGTGTGGGGGATACAACCTCTACTATACTAATAAAAGCAGTATCAAATTAATATTTATAGTGTAGAAGCGGTCGTGGGGTAGAGGGCAGTGCGTTAGACTCCTAGAAGGTCTGGGGTTCAATTCTCAGTATCAAAACACCGATTTTCTAACAGCCGTTCTCCCTCGTAAGACAATGGCAAACCAGCGAGGTATTCTACCTAATATATCTGCTCTGGAGTAGAAGTGTCTACACTTCCTGTGTCTCGGAGCCTACGTTAAAGTCCTCTATGTCTGTGGCACTTTAAACGCGCATCACAGACATAAGAGAGAAGATCGCTACACCTCGTAAGAAGCAAATCACTCAAAGAAGAATAATAAAATACCGCCCATGTATCCCTGCACTACGAAATAAGTGGAATTTGAAGTACATCGTAAAATAAGGGAACTTTTAGTCTTCGTCTATTAAATAACAGTTGTGGCAGGTGGATAGTTAAATTAAATAGTATAATGTCTTCCCAATTACTCCTACTCTACTAAAGAATAATAGTGGTAAGTGGAAATGTAGAAAAAATAATTGAATAACGCCTAGTCCTTTTAAATGCTAGTGGTGGAAAATGAATAGTTGAAGGAAATCTCAAAATACGCCCCTACTTACTCCTGTTCTGCTAAATAGCAGTGCGGTAGATAAACCTTTGAAGCAAATAATAGAATAAAGCCTAACGTATCATTGCTGCACTAAATAAATAGTGCTAGGTAGGAATGTGATATAGTAGAATACTCTATTAAGAAGGAGGAGCCGGTAAATGTAAAGTTAAACTAAATTCTATAATATCTTCCCAGTTACGTATATGCCACTAAATAATCGTACAGGTGGGTAGAAATAGGGAGAAAATAATAGAATACCGCTTCACTTGTCCTCTATTAAATGGCAGCAGTGGTATATAGGAAGTTGATATGTCTATCTAAATACCTCTCCATATATTTCGACTCAACTAAATAGGTATGGAGAGAGGTAGAACTAAAATAAATAATAATGTACCTCCCAACCTCCTATTTTTATTTCCAATAAGCAATAGCTACAGCCCGCTACAGAGCTGCTATACCACTTTTGTCGATTCCTTTCGGTTTACAATTAATTTCCTCTAGTTATTAATTTGTATCTGACATAAATCTACTTTGAATATCTTTTTCCAATATCTTCTAGGGACGCTCATCTCTTATTGTCCTTTATTTCTTTAAATTTAGCCAACATCTTGATCGGATTACCAGCGCACATTCTGAAGAACACTCCCAACAGCGCAGCCTTTGTAACTTCATAAACATTATTGATTTTTTGATGATTCATTTTTGAACTCTTTTTCGTCGTTGGTAGGCCAAACAATTTGTAACATAATCCTTTTTTGGAAAGTTTGTAAGTCATCACAGATAATCATTTATGTAACTTACAACTGCTCGTATTAAACTGTAAAATACTTTTAATTTTGCTTGCCTATTTAATAATTTTCGACTAATTTCTGCTAAATATAACTGGTAGGTAGGTAGGATGTTGGAACTGAAAGTTGGTCTAAATCAATAATAATCCTTTCGAATCCCACTACCGATATAACTCGAAGAATGCATATTAGAGCGATGCATTTTTAACGCCTGGTTACACATTTATGTGTATTTGAATTCGAATACACTTAACCTAAAATTGGAGTACAAAAACAGGGCGACACGGCGACAGTGACTGCAGTGGGTGGGTTACTTCATCGATTTTGAGTTCGCCCTAACATGCTAAGAAAAATTTGAACTCGCCTTGCCATCGAGCGTCATAATCAGAATGCTATTTGCAGAGCCCTTGTTATTTTTCAATGTTGCTTTTTGTCGTCTTTCGCGGTATCCCGCTATCGCTCTCTCTCGATCATTGTCGGGTGCCACTAAACCAACATCAATTTCATGTAAACAACCGAAAAACAAACGATTTAAAAATCTGGTTCGGTAAAGAAAGTGTTTACTTTTCCACCGCGTCTTTTCAAGCATGAAAGGTGACGCCCGATTTTTATTACCGTTTGCTTTTGGGTGACCCGATAGTGAATCCGATAACGTCGTGGTAACGTTCAAAGTCTTTATGCTTCGGCGCGACGCGTTCTTGAAACCAATGTCGTTGTAATAACGAACTCAACAGTTTCTCAGAACTGTTTAATACAGTATTGTTTCAAAAATACTCTATCTTCTAGAACTTATAGCAGTAGTACAATACGAAAAGTAGTGCGAAAAGGAAAAGAACCGGCATACTTCCTATTAGAAACCAGGTTCTTGAATAGATTCACCAGCGCTTCGTAGAATTTAACAACTACATGTTTCAGGGCAAATTTGCACCCCGACTTGTATCCCCAGCTCACCAAGAGATTATGAAGTAAATTTACAGTGTCTTCTCAAGAAATACGGTGAAGCTGTAACAGTTTCAAACGTGTTAAATAGGTTAACTTTCGATAGATGAAATCAATAGTTGGGAATTCCTTAATAATTAATTTAAAAAATATTAATGTTAATCTGTGAAGAGAGGTAAAAATAGTGGGAAACCGTAAAGGCACAACTCTTTAATCTTCCACCAGTGTTGATTAATGAGTTGTTTCAATAGCATATAGCTATTGATGTCCAACAACTTTACAATAATTGTAAATCACCAAAACTTTCCCAACGCCAGCGTTGCCCTCCATTTAGATACTACTGTTTGGTATACAGTAAAAAAGAAGTCGGTCAAACAAGGGCTTATGTATAGATGCAAATGAACAAGAAAATATACAAATTTAAGCAGCCAAAATAGAAGTAAGACTAATGCTAAGTAAAGAAGAAAACCGTAAGATGGGATTATAAATGGTTTTTATATTAAAGCTTATTAAGTAATCAGGAATATTTTATCAAAAATTATCCCAATAAAGTATGCGGTTCTGGGTTCTGCAATAATTGGAAACAATTAAGAAAAGGGAGACGAGCAAGATGCGGAATATAATTCATATTTTGCCGAGTATTCAATACTTTCAGCAGGAGATATTCTTCATAATTTTATTCGTAATAAAGGCTCGTATTCCGCCATCCTCCCTGTCTACCATATTCTTAGGGATCGATAATATCCGAGTATAACCGCTGTAAATCATACCGTTAAATATCTATCTTTAAGCACCACATTCTACATTTTTGCACGCAAAATCGATTTGCAGCTTCTAGGAATATAAAACTATATTTCTATAAAGCATTATTTGATAGCGAACCGATAAAAACAAGCAAAGTGAAACAGTTACTAGGACTTAGACGAACAAAATGAAGACGAATGCAGTTTTATGAACAAACTCAATAAAATATTCAACAAATAGTTTAAGTATGCTTTCTGCGCAACTTATTTATTCTTAGAGGTAAACAAAAATCAGTATATGTTTATCTTAACTCATACTGAGCTGTAAAATGATTATGTTAATTTTCTTCCGCGTCCAGACAAACTGGAGGTATACTTTTAAAATAGCACCCTGTATATAATTTATTTAATTTCGGAAGTACCTATGAGTTTTTTATCTACGTGTGTAAATATCATCAATTTTTGAACAAATTACAAAAAGAACGATTGCCTTTATTTCATTTGAAGCCAACTCAATAAGTTTATAGGGCAACGATCTCAAACTTAACAAGTCTTTATCTGTTACAGACGACATAGAAAGGGCATTAAACGCAAGTGGGATTACATCACAAACCGAAAAGTAATATTAAGTATATTTGCAAACAGTTACGTCGATTCTAATCACATCTCATTTTAGTTATGTTTTTCTAGGTCGCTCTGTATACAAAATGCATAAAAGCATAATTTATTGGATGTATGATTTTTGTATTAAATTGTGAATTTTTCTTACCATATACAGTAGAACCTCGATTGTGCGGTACTCGTCTCGTTCTATTATCCGTCTAGGTCAAGACAACAACGTAGCGAAGTAATTAAGCAATTGAAAATTACTAAGTACTTTAAAATATAATGTTACCGTATATTGTATGTATACAGAGGCGTCGCTAGCACTCAGCCAACTCAGGTACCACCTAAAATTGGCACTTCGCGGGGGCGCTAATTACAATCCATCACTAGATGATATAGTCATCGGCTAAAGCGAGTGTCGTATATCCGAGAAAATTTGGCTATTTGATACGGGAATCCCTGCATTACCATTCTGCAACAATTATTTCTTCAGGTTTGAGAATATGCTGTACTAAATTATAGTCCTAAATAATGCAAAAATGATAGCAACAGCACGATTGGATTTGATGGATTGTTTTTATAATTTATTAAATACTTTTTCACAAAATTATGATATATATTCTTAATTATAACAATTGAAAAGGGGAAAAATTGGAAATCAGAAAAATATGTACTTGAAAATTTTTTGTTCGCCAGGCAGTTTTGATGACAACACCAGTACGCGACGCCACTGTGTATATACCTATTACATACATCCGCTGTAGTGTGCATTTATGCAATATTAAATACATGTATACATTCGTACAAGAGTTATATATTATAAAACTACGATAATATAGCAAAATTTAGGATGTTTCTATTTTCCTTCTACATCACATATCCGAACGGATATTTGGAGGTTCTACTGTATACAAAACTATTTACATCGTACAAAGAAGAATATAGTAACCTTAAATATGAAAATAAACTATACAAAACACCAATCAACAACAAAGTTGATTGCATTTCCGGTTTTATCATAAATGTTCAAATACTTAACTTTATAGTTTTATGGATAATTATGAGTTCCTCAAATAAAGGATACAATTTTTTCTAGCAGCTCCAATAATTAAAACTTCTCAATCAACAGACACAAACAAACTCATATATAATAATTTGAGTATTCTTAAGTACAACACCCTGTATATTTTGATGATTTCTAATAGATACTCTAATTGTGTTTACAAAGATATGTACTCTTTATGCAATAAATAATGCTACAACTGTACACAAAACAAAAACAGTTTTCACATATTCCCGCATATGTATCTATATTAGTTCTGCATCCCTTCCAGGCAGTTCAATTTTTACATTACACAGGGCATATTCGTATATTATTTGTAAGTATTAACTGAGTACATTTTTCAATTCAAATAAGATAATTTCGTTACACACTGTATGGCTCTATCGTAATTTAATGTGACCTATCATTCCCAAAATATCCTACGTCGAAGACACATTTACATTGTTAGCTAGCAGTTCTGTATATTTATGAAGTACACGACTTACGTCTCGACATAATAAATTTGTTTTCTTAACACAATTTTTAAGTATATTGTAAACCACCAATTGCTGTAGTAATATGATAATATTGTCATCATTATGATATATCCCGGCCGATCCCGAACCGGATGACATCGATTTTCCTCTGTACGATACAATTTTTGGAAACTCCTATGAAATTACCTTTTCAAATGCAAGGTTCTTTGTCGAAGTGGTTGGATACGTCAAGAACGAAAATAGCACAGCAAACAACACCTCAACAATTAGAAGAGCACGTGGGCTTAATGTAAAATAATCTCAAAGTTGTTTCATAACAGCTTATTAGTCATCTCAAAATAATCAAACTTGATACAGGAATTATAGGAATGTCTTCATCAGAACAATTCGTAATTTTGTGTAATTCAACATCGATGTTTCACAATATTCCTCGTTATATAGATTCAAACTTACTTTAGAGTTATCAATACATTAATTTTCAACTCCTATTAATATAATCTTCGCCTGGCGCCTAGTCCAGCTTTGGACAAGAAACATTGCAAAAACCACAATACTATTTTAAAACTGCTAGATACCGTGATTTAAATCGGAGTACACTCAGTTCATATAACTACTAAACAGTATCAAATATAAGCAAATATTGAATAAACTATTAGCAACAGTTGAAAATAAGTTTGCTGCTACAATCAACATTTTTTTCATTCATCGACAACTTAATCTAGAAATACAACTGCATTTCTGCATTTCTGCTGATTGTAGGATAATATTTTGATTGTAGCGAATTGGTTTTATAGATTAGGTTACCAATAACCTCCCAAATATTTATCGTAGTTTCACGTTGGAAATATTTTATTCACAGATCAGATCACTGGTAATATTATTGCACCACGTTGCACTGGATAATATTTATAAGCTTGTAAGTAAACACGATGCACATAAAATTCACTTTATTTCAACTTTGACGTTTGTCAACAAAACAAAAGTTACAGACAGTATTAAAATTTACAAAATTGGCTAGGAAACCTTCAACGGTTCCTCGCAGAAATTTTTAGGAAGTGACACTATTTTCCAGAATTTTTCTTTTATACCTGTTCTGAAAAAAGCTAGCGTTGTCATGGCAACTCACATAACGTTCAGATATTTTAACAAATTCTAAACTACTTTAAATGTCACCTGAAAAAACCACCAATGAGGAGCCAGCTTTATAATAAACCAAAATTCTTATAAACTAAATAACTTAACTATGGACCGTGCTAGGGCAAAAGTAATTACATATTCAAATTCCTCATAAAAAGACAAATCTTTTAATACCAAACATCACCCATGTACTATCAAAATTAACCTAAAAGTTATAAACAAATTCTATAAATTATCAATAAACAAACAAATTAACATTTAAACTTTAGAAAAACAACCTTAAACTATCCTAATATAATGACGCTATCATTTATAAAACATTTTAACGGGATCTAAACACTTAAATATAAGAAAGTTTCGAAATTTCTCTAAGTATATGACCTTTCGACATATAATTATAAACAATTCACTCATTAAATTCTTGTTCCTAACAAACTTCACATACAAAAGAAATAACTTTCGCTTTTCACACGTATAAACGAAATTGTCAAAACATGTTTAAATAACACATAAATAAACAAATATCGTATTCTTGGTAAGGGAAATACGACGAAAATCATTCATATCACCTGTACTACATGTCTACATACAAATATAGCAGAATCTAAGCATTCTTTCGATGTAATTTTACAATTTCTATATTCGTCGAAGAAAATTATCTAACTTTGCAGATAAACAAATTAATACTCATTCAAAGTTTAAATAAATACAACATACAGTTGCCTCATAAGCTAAGTCAATGGCATTCAGTACAAATTACAGTCAATTAACTACATTAATATGCTTAAACCTACAAAATTGGTCTGAACTGTCAAAATATAAACATTTACATTAATATCATTATTATTACAGCTCAAGACTCAGAAAAAATTGGTGCAAGGCATGTAAACAACATTATGAACGCGGCTGCCAAATTTCCTTCAGATGAATGCAAAACTTGCAATTCTCATCTTACTACAACCCGACAAATGATCGGAAAGGATAACGTATGAACTCATTTAAAAATAGTGTGTGTGAACAACTCATTTTCATACAGGAAACTTCCTATAGCTTTAACACTTTATATCTAATTAGAATTAAGTTCATTTTATCGAGTGTAACACAGCAATATATGTATATACAAAAGGTAGGGCGTAGTCTACTGGTTGAGCCCGTATATTATTATTCAACATTATATACAAATATTACATCTTTACATAGTTTATTTTATACTTTTTAAAAGAAGCCCTACGAAACGTGGAGTGTAGCCTGTGGGTTCAGCTAATTTCTAATTATTCAGCAAAGAGGTTTAAAACAAAACAGGTAATACATACATACACTGTAGGAAATGTTAGAAATATTCTCCGTCATTTTTGATGCATTTGTGTACTCTTCGTATTAATCTCTTTCTAAGAGTTCTCATGTGGTTGCTGGTAGCAACTATAATTCTATTTTATAGCGCAATTACATTTAACTGCAGGTTTTCTGAAACGAAGATATTTATAACCAAAATTTCAGGTAACCTTGCTGACAACACTGACAGACCGATGTTGCCTTCCAAATATTATTTGATGACCGTAAATTTACAACCTGTGTTTTATGAGACAATCAGTAAAGGTTTGCCATGGTGTACGCGGGTACCCAATGACGCACGTGATTTTTAGCATTATAGTGTAGTAAATTAAGTTAATTGGTAAATGTTAAATATTGAGAAAAACGCCACGGGGCACAATATAGCATTCAAAAAGTTTGTAACTTTCCTAACGCTATGTAGTGGTGCACCATTTTGTTGAAATCAAGTAGATCAATTTTATGTGCCCGTAGCTATTGCGCTATTTATTAAATAGAAGTACTTATGTGGTCTTGCTACAAAGCTAAATTGAATATCTATTAATAATTGCTAAAATACACAAGGTGTTCCATTCAAGAAAACTCTTGGTTATTTAATTGCTAGTTTATAATTAATAAATAGTTGCTTCTTCTAATTGCACTAATAAGCATGATATTGACAGAAACAAAATTTCAAAAATACGCTCGATAATGCTCCAACTCAATTAAATTCCGCAATTTGACGATTCTGCGGCTTATGTTAATAGGCCCGTCGTTAAAAATTCCTTGCACTGAATAGCTCCATTAATATAATAATATGAATATATTTTGATTACGAAATGTAGAGTAGGAAAAATCGCAACAATCCGTCGTCTCAGGTTAATGCGACGAAAAATTGTGAACATTTTAAACAGTTAGTCTAAAGAGCACCCAGCTAAATTATGTTTCGTACGTTAGCATAAACGTGGATATTTTCGTTTCGAGGGCGATATTTTAAACACTCGAATTTCCGTTGTGCTCGTAGGGAAGGTTACCAAGAATAATTTCTCCATTTTTAACACCTAAACGACCCACTAGGTTTTCCTTTCGGTGATTACACAACTTAATTTAAAGTATTTTCATCATTATGTGGCCGACTTAATGATGTTTCGCTAAGTAATTAAATAAGTCATGCATTTCAAAATTGGGGGCACATGTAACAATGGTTCCTTAAAGAAATTAATAATTGAACACCTGACCTACATTTGACCTTGGCCTGAAATTCTTATGCAAGGGCAATTAAGCCATGAGATTTCAAGATTTTCGCGCATTAACGAAAGCTTGATTGATGACTATAGTCTGTAGTGACATTAAATCTGTAGCGAAATATCAAATTGTTTTATATAAACCGTCCTTGACAGATTCAATTTGTCCGAAAAACTTAATTTATGCTGCCCCTAAAAACGCTAATTACCGGTCAATATCATTTTTCAGGAGCTCTTATATTTGTAACAGTACTAAATATTACGAAGGCAATCCATTATTTTCCATTAAGAATATACTGTTTACAGTTTCAGCCATCGAAATGTAATCATTGTTCTGTAGAAATCGAGATCGGTAAATCCAAAATCCGAAATAGACGGAAGGGTCGTTTGAAACCAATTCAAAATCAAAAATAGATGTTTGTTAAACATTAAGTTTCTATACAGTTCCAATCAGGTTCTAAAGACATCATTTCGCGGTTAGACCTCTTTGGGTTCATGCGAAATGAGGTTGGTCCGCTCCAAAAAGAAACTACTTAAAAACTTAAGATATATGTGAAATGAGGTTGGTCTGGTCAAAGAAGTCGAAAGGAGAACATCTTTAAAACAATCTAAAATCGCATGTAGGCATTCTAGTAGATTAAGTTCTTGCGTAATTGAGCAGGTTCTAATGCCGCCAGTTCCTGGGTATAGGTCGTGGAGCTATCATGAAGTGAGGCTGGTTCACTTAAAACAAAACGTATGGCGATAAGCTGCTTTAAAAGAAGTTAAGACCAAAAGCTGAAGAATAGTATTTTAAGATTATTAATTGCTTTTCTTTGCAGATTAGGAAGTTTTACGTGAAATGAGGTTGGTCCGGAACCACTTATTTTAAATATAAGCGTTACTCTGAATGGTCAATCCGAAGTTTGTTGCGTGGTGGAACTTACCGCTACTTTCACACAATTGTTCCTAATAAAAAAATGTGAATTTACTAGGCCCGTAAACAAAGGGGAGCAACAATCCCTCCCAGTTGTCCTTACAGGAATCTTCACATTACTTTTAATAAAGTCAGAATAAAATAAAAGTGGAGTTTAATAAGGCATTTAATTAAATTAAAGAAGCGGACAACATACACAGAAAGTGGTTAGATGATTTTAATTTGGTAACGAACAAAGATAAACATGATTAAAAAACAGTTTAAAACGAAGAATCTTAATATTAAACAAGGGGTTACACACAGGTGAACCCCAAAACAATTAAATCTAAGCTAATAACACCTGAAAAAAAGGTGCTGCAGAAAGGCCTTGTACACACAGTATTTTCTTATATCGCTAAAAAATCTTTCAATAAAGCATACGAAACTTAAACTAATTGCAGAAGATTTCACACTGAACGGCGTGCATTTCCGGTGGCCTCCCCTCGGTAAACTAAATGGAACAACTGAAGCGTGGCTAACAAAGATTTTGAAAATTTACCTTGTTCGATGGAAAATTGGCCCTTCAGGGGCTTGTAAAGCTTGAGTCGGTCCCTGGGTGTAGTGGTGGAGCTCGAAACCAGTTGCTTTTGGCAGATTTTTCAATATTGCGTCATCGGTACTTTAAGTGATATTTTCGGGATTTTTGGGAAACCGAATATTCCCCTTTTTCGAACCTACCGTGAATGGTACCACAGAAAGCTAAAGTAATTACCTTTTGGTAAATTACACTGATTCGGACGCCCTGGGGTAATTTTAAACTTGGGTAACCTTCAGGTCGAGAGCTGCCTGCCTGCCTTCTTTATTTTCCCCGCACTTAACAGTGTGCTCTGGTTAATGCTGCGTTTGTAGAAAGATAAATAAACGTCGCGCATACAGGGTGTGTTCAATAAAAGCGGCCGAACGTTAAATTTCTTAAATAATGCGTTAATTTTATGTGCACTGACGTTAATTCACTGAAAAAAGAGAAACGGCAGTGATTTGGGGGAATTTTTTATTCACGAGCATTTCATTCTACGTGAAATGACTGAAATGAGATTGGTCCAGTAAGTGCAGAAAAAGCAAGGAGTTTTAAATAAAGCAGAATCCCTAAGTATCTTAAGTATAGGCCCAATTCGCAAATTTCTATTGCACTCTTTCCTCCCATAAAACTACTTAGGCTTATGAACAATGAGGTGTGTCATCGCAATAAAGAAAAATAGGGACAAGGTATTTTAAAAGAATTGGAAATTTAAAACAGAAAGTTTGATTATTGCGAAGGAAATTTATTGAATAACACGTTAATTTAATATGAACTGACATTAATTCGCTGAAAAAAAAGACGAAAGGTAAAGATTTGGGGTATTTTGATTTACGACCATTTTTTTCTAAGTATAGTGAGGTTGGTCCGTTCACAGAAAATTTAAGAGACATCCAAAACATAGGCGCAAGGCCCTTTGATCCAACAATATTTTAATTATTAACGATGCTACATACAAGGTCTAAACACGAAAATTACCGGATTAGAACCTCGGAAGTTCAATTGAAATAAAGTTAAGCTGTGAGATAAGGAAATGTGTTTAAGAAATTACACCAAAACCGGAATATTTAATATCTCAATTCAATTTTTGAATTCTAGCTTCTTCGTTTTATATGAAGTGAGGTTGGTCCGTAAATAAAAGCAGAACGGGAACTGGCACATTAACAGCAGAGGTTATTAGCATTCCAAGATTCAATGCATGTGTAACTATTTTTGTTTTACAACAGTGAGGTTGGTCTGTGAAGAAGTTAACAATATGTTAAGTTACAGCCCAGTCTTAAGCAGATCAAAATTAGGGCGTTTTAGTTTTATGAGGAATTGGGTTCTCCCGCTCCAAACAGAAGAAGGGAAATGTTAGTTCAAAGCATACTAAACCTAAGCAGAAAATTTTAATATTTCTGTTTGAGATTCCGAGAAGTTGACTTGAAGTGAGGTCTATCTAGTCAAAAATGGAGTGAAGACAGTGGAATTAGATCCCCGTTTAGAAAATGAATATGAACACCAAAGCAGGAGTCTAGAAGGATCACCGGACATTCAGAATTACAACATCCAAGTTTAGGCAAATGAGGATGGTCGGCTCAAATGTGAAGAAGGGAGGGTGTTTAAGAATCCATAGTTAAAATAAGAGGTCTTTAGTATTGCCGAGTCCGAGCCGACCATGGATAAACGCGGAACGTTACCACTTCCTCGCTTAAAATGAATTAGGTCCGCTTATAGCAGGGGCCTCGGTGGAGTAGTGCGGGAACGCGTTGCCACGCGAGGTCACAGCGAAATGTGGCCTATCGGCTGGGGCGTTCGAATCTCAGCTGGGGCGACCGCATTTCGCTTGGTTAAGTTTAAGGTGCATGTTGCATGAATTTTTAGTGTGTAAGGGACGCCCGCACCCCCATGAAGTAATGCGAAAGCGGTTCTGGGGGGGGGGGAGGACGGTAGTATGAATGAATAAGAAAAAAAAGGGAATCCACAATTACTGCAGGTTTCACTATTGTAAGACGTACCTACTTCGTTTGTGAGATATTATCTCAATAATATTCAACTTTGCAACGTCTTCAGTTTTTGGAAGTGAGGATCAGTAAACACGCCGAAGGGGGAATTAAAGTTAAATTTGTAGATGAAGAACTCTAACCTCCGGTATTTTTATTTTAGAACGATTTGGTGATATTTGGCTGGTCCGTTCAAAAGAGAAAGTGGGATTGGTAGTTTGAAGGGAATCCTACTATCCAATACGCGCTATATTCGTGTCAAACCGAATTGGATCTATGTGGAATGAGGTTAGTCCGTTCCAAATAGAAGCACGGAGAGACATTTGCAAAGGAATATAAACCAAAACCAGCACGTTTATTGAGTTCTAATCCACACTGTTTTCGAGTAAAATGAAGTTGGTCCGTTCGAAAGAAAAGAATGAGGTACTTTCAAAGAACTCCGCAACCAAGACCAGACAATTTATGGAGTTCCAATCCATGTGATGTTAAAGAGAAGAAGAGAGAGGTACTTTAAAAGATGTCCTAAACCAATACCAGAGGTGATATGAGTTCTAATCCGTACTATTTTCAAGTCGAACCGGATGCATTCTATGTTGTTCCGTTCAAAAACATTACTAAGCAATTTGAAAGAAATCCTACACCAGGACTAGAACATTTATTGAACTCCAAATACACGTGATATTGTGTAAAATGAGGTTGCTCCGTTAAAAAGAGAAAAGGGATGAGGTAAATACTATGCAAGAAATCCTAAACTAAGATCAGAAGATGTAATGAGTTTTAATCGCGCAATTTTCGAGTAGAACCGGATGGTATCTACATCCATGTAATGTTATGTGAAATGAGGTTGGTCCGTTCACAAAAGAAGAAGGAAGAGGTATTTTGATAAAATCTTAAATGAAGACCACAAGGTCTATTGAGTTCTAATGAGCGTGATTTTATATGAGATGAGGTTGATCAAAAGATGAAAAAGAGAAATGTATACTTTGAAAGGCATCCTAAACCAAGACCAGAAAGTTAGAGTTCTAATCCGTGCTATTCTCTAGTCAGTCTAGTCGAACGAAATTGGTCGTATGCGAAATGATGTGGGTCCGTCCAAAAAAGTATAAGAGGAAGAGTCTTTGAAAGGAGTCCTAAACCAAGACCAGAAGCTTTATTGCGTTCTAACCCCGTTATTTTCGAGCTGAAGAGGATTGGATTTATATGAAATGAGATTGGTCCGTTCGATACAAGCATGGTAAAAAGAACGGGGTACCAGGAAATAAATTTAGGACCTAATAAGCAGAGAAACTTTATTCGTTACTTTTCGCCAATTGTTCACGCTTCCTTGTCTATAGACCGACGGTTAAGACAAAGAAATCGCTTAAAATTCATACCCTATTAATCTGAAGTCTGTGCCTGAAGGACTGTTTCCAGCCAATCGCATTAAGAAATGCGCCAAATCGGCATCTCCCCTATAAATAATTTAACGGATTTGCATCTTTTGTCGACATTACATCGCGATATAACTGTTCCTCGCTTTTGATCCTTTTTGCCCCGATAATGCAGGTAATGTTAATGAACTCTTTGCACGGAATAAGGTGAGATTCTGGCTGCTCCAGTTAAAGGCGTCTACTTCGGCGCTAAAAAGGCAATTACTCGGCCCTCGCGCGATGCCCTCTCAGCTTTTCTTGTATTTCGTCCTTAGAAGACACTCAGCGCGCTCTTGTCTCGTGAACTTTGTCTATAAGGCAACATCGATGAAACTTGCCTTACAGCGGAGTTGCCGTTTACTTATGTATTCAAGTATAAGTTTTCGGAAACTTACTCGGC
>JABXWE010038230.1:0-18871 GCA_014611495.1 Limonius californicus
GAAAGTGTACTAATTTTTTGGAATAAGTAAGTCGGTGACCACACATAGATATTTCCGCTGAAATCTCAAATTTTTTCACAAATATAATACTTTCCCATACTGTAAGCAAAAATGGTGAATTGGGGGTTTCACGAAAAAGTTATTGTTTATCTTTTTACAATATTGGTTTACGCCAATTACTATTAGCTGATGATCAAATGGTCAAATAAGTGCTTCACCGTTTCTAAGTCCTGGTGCTCACTTCAATGCATAAACAAAACAAGGGCTTATCGGATTAACCTGTCATTCATTGTTGATGAGGGTCAATATATTTAGCTAATTTTGCTCCTGTAAGAGGTATTGCCTAATTTTTACTAATTTTATGTACATTGTTAGCTTGATTTTCAGTAGTAATAACCAAATGCCAAGGATGCCGAACAAGTTGAAGATGAGATTAATCAAATTTTACCATCTGAATAACTTTGTTCACCATCCTAAGGGCCAGATTCTCAAAAACTCAATTATTTTATCATTTGTATAAACAATAACCAGCACGTTTATCAATAAATGAAGCTACATAAAACCACTTAATATGTCACCAACCGAACTCTTGTTAATAACTAAAATATAATTTTTAAAGATCAATACGTTCATATAAAAAATGATCGAAATGGTACAGAAATATCATGACATCAGTTTGGACTGTTTGTAATAATCATACCAGTCACATGCCTTATATGTACTTCCAATTGTTAACCAACTGTGATTTAAAAATGTGCTATCGGTGTTCTTCAAACATTGTTAAATGTCCAAGAAATATGGTTGCCAATATTTTTGTAAAGATTGAAATAAATACAGAAATAATATACTAAATTTATACGAGAATTGTAAATAATGACGTCTTACAGCTTGATTGCCATCGAAAGCACGACGCGCGCTGTAATGGCATATAGATATACTAAAACAAAAAATATTCTTCAGTATTATAAAATACAACAAAATGTATACTTATTTTAAGCAGAACGTTAATATGGTTTTCGAGGGTTTTGTAATGTATCAATTCTTTTAAAGTGTTTTCACTTTATTACTTTTTTAAAGTTCTTGCACCACTGTACAGCATACTGGCAAAATGAATATAAAAGGTATAGCGCTCGCATTTTTCTTTTCAATTTGCAGTCCATTTTAGAGGAACGGGACGTTTTGGTGTGACTGCTTTAGCGCGGGTGCTTTGGCGCGGCTGATTTGGTGCGGCTGATTTGGTGCAGAACCGTTTGCGGGCAATGACGGTTTGGGCGCAGGAACGATTTAGGTGCAAGAACGGTTTGATGCAGACCCGGTTAACGCAAACGTATATTAACAAAATTTATTATATTTATAATTATGATAAAAATCAGTCGCAGAGAGTGGTGCATGTATTTGCATTTGCATTTTTCTGATTTTAAGTTTTAGGAACTTGCTAGGTATAAGGATTTTTAATAGGTACGTAAATTTTTTCAAAATAGTTCGTCAGTACAATAGATAATTTAGTTCAATGAAAACTTTGCACGACCGTGGGGAAAGTATCATGTTCTATGCTCGGTCGTCATCAAAATTGTTGTCGAAAGGCCAACTTACCACGCTTAGTGCACAAGACACCTTTTAGACGACTATTTTTAGAATATAAACAATCTGACACAATTTGAAATAACTACTTTAGACATGATGTCGAATATTTCATTAAGTAACGACGTCAATAGCAACGCTTATTAGAACAATGCGAAATTTTCATATTTCTATAGTTACAAACTAAACTAGAAAGGTAGAAAGTGGAATACTTTAAGAGAAAGGGTTTATTGCCATTTAGTAAACTTTCAACTTTAAAATTTGTTTTTTTATTAAATCGGTAAGCAAATTGTAGTTCCGCTCGCTAAAAGGGAAACTAAAAATCAATTAGACTAGACATAATATGAAATAAAATACACTCATCAAAATTTTATTTAACTTTAAAAATAATAAATATGTATGTATAATAATGCCAGTGCTTTCACTTACATATAGCATATTTTAAGGTAGGCAAATAGTATTTTTTGATTAAATAACATAAATACAACAATGTTGTTGCATAAAATTATTTAAGAATGCTTATTTTTGATCGTTTGCTCGTAAGAGATAAAGCACTCTAAGAAGAAGAAGAAGAAGGTGATGATATTTTTAATAAATCAAATATTTTATCAATTGGGTTTATTAATAAAATTGGATAATTCGGTAACTTTATTAATAACACAAACTTTTTTATAAAATGAACCTCTTTAATATATGTTTGTGCCCAAACGTCCCTGCGCCCAACCGTCCCTGCGCCCAACCGTCCCTGCGCCCAACCGTCCCCGCACCTAACTTTTCCTGCGTCCAAACGGTCTGCACTAAACCGGCTGCGCCAAATCGTCATAAACCACCAGTTTACACTTTGCTTGACAAAAAGGAATGGAAGTATTCTTACATCAACCACCCTGTAACTTAACAACAACTTTAATATTACTGAACTCGGGAACTAATATGATTTTGTGTAGATGCTGTTTTATTTTCTTAAATAAGGATTGGTATCATTCTACTATATGTTGTTTGTTAACAGAAGAGGGCTGACTCTAAAATTATCTTTTAAAATTTTAGTTTAATTGTCAGAGTAATTTTTGAAGCTATTGGTAAGTCGTTTTACGATTTAATTTGTAAGTAGGGCCCCTAAAATAGTATAATCCACGTATAGTGTCCACCAAAGTCATACTTCCATCACTGCTTCAGAACCTGACCGTCAATAATGTTATATTATTATATTAAGTTTGTTTAAAAAAATTGTTGGTTTTCACATAATATTTTTTTGACCCACTGTAATGGCTGTGGTTTAATTATCATAACTATGGTATTGTGTCATGGCAGTAATAATAAAGAATCCTAACGACGTAAACCCAACCGTTCGAAGGACCAATAGTACTTTCAAGATATTGGGCTACACTTACTTACACTTCCTACAGTTTGGAGCCCTCGTTAAATTATAGGTCCTCTATGTCTGTGGTACATTAAAACGCACAATACAGGCGTAGGAGAGAAGATCGCAACGTCTCGTAAGAGATAAAGCACTCGAAGAAGAAGAAGGGTTTAAACTGAGTAGATAGGTTTTTTAAAACTTGATTTTTAAGCGGCACAGAGCAGATATTTATGTATGTGAAGAGGATATAAGAAATAAAGTAAATAAGAAAGAGAATTTATGCTTACAAAGAAAATGTAAAAGTAATTACAATATGTGATGGAACATATTTTACTAGAAATTAATACTTATGATTTCGCTTGAATGTTTTACGTGAAAGCGTACAAATTTAAAAATTAAATAAATTTAATTTTACAGTTAAATAAATATATTTCCACGACCCCTTTTAGTCAACAAATTCCTACTTAATGGGATATACAACAACCTTCTTCTTGCGGAAGTTCAAAATCATTCGTTTATATGAGTTAAGCTATGGATACTTCCGTGTTCTGAAATTGGCTGTGTGAACTCCATTAATGTATAATAGTAGGTATAGGTATAGGTATAGTAGGTGTAATAGTAGGTATGAAATGTGTTGCATGGCGTATACAAGGTGGTCCTGAAATAGTTGGTCAAAGTTTGGGAGCGTCTTCTCCACACCAAAATAATAAAGAAAGTTCATATTAACCTTAGTCCGAAAATGTTTCGTAACGGAGTTACAGCATTCTAAAATGAGATGTTCGTTTGATTTTGCCGCTTCATTTGAATTAGAGTTTCATTTTAATTGCCGCTCTGTAGCCGATTACTATATTATTATTTCCCAAATACAGTTTAGTGGACCTTTTTTTTGTTATCATGGAGAAATGCCGATTAATATTTTGTCTGCGCGCTGCCCTTTCTTGCCCTTGGAGTCCTACGTGTTAAATTGTTCTAGAATTCTTGCACCATATTTCGTAATGTGGTGAAATATTTTCGGCTGATGTATATGCTCGGCCCGGTCACTCGATACTATCTCGGAGACCGGTGATAAATTAAGCGAAGAAGTGGACGCTAGCCCTGAGAATGAATTGACGGGCTTTCTTTTGGGGTAGCGGGTTGTTAGCAGCTTTCTTCTGCTAAGTGAATATATGCCTTAGGCAAAAGAATCTTCGACTTGTGTTGGATTAAAAATATTAGCAGTGTCAGCTTTTTGCAAAGATAATTCAGTGAAATTGTTCTCTCGACTTGTGTCGGATTCAAAGCTTTGAACTCCGTGGAAGTCCTTTTTTCGAGCCGTTACAAGTGATCATCCCGTACAGTTGCGGAAATCTCGGCATCTGAAGTTCCGTCTCTTCCTCTCTCGTCGTCAAAGAAAGTCCCGGCCCGTAGCTCCATTTGATACAGTCTTCAGGGACGTGCCTGCGGATTTCTCCTGCTTCTTAAGAACATAAGAACACCCCAAATTGTGCCTGCCTCTTTCTCTCTACTCCCTACCGAAGGTAAAACAAATTGTTTTTATGTTGTGAAAACTTTTTCCGAGTTTCATTTTTAAGTTGCAAAGTGCTGAACCTTTATTTGTTAACGCGACGTAAAGCGACCTTCACTTGCCAGTTGTCCTTTTTTTTTGTTAACTGTAAAGTGCAATTATATTTTTTTTAACTCGGACGTCAATAGCTGCGTAGATCTGTTCTAGTAAAGTAAATATCGTAAGCCACTGGCGGCGAGCATCGGTTCGAACGCTCCAACAAAATCTTGTATTCAACTATAAATATTATCATTTTCAATGTAGTCTTTGTTGTTGTATTGCGTCATTTTTTTCAAATAGAATTTATCATAATTTTTATTTTTGTGTATTTTTTATCTTTGTGTGCATGAACTTTGGAAGCTTTATATAGAGGAGGAGGCACAATAAAGGTGAGTCCGATTCCAGTAAGCTGCTGGCTTCTCGGCCTTCCACGAGTACTGGTAATTTGCCGTGATTTGGTAAGTGGCGCCCGATAATTTTGCCCTACTCTGTACACAACTAGGAAGATTTCCCTCCCGTAAGCGGTTCCCGTGAGCCACCCCTTCGCCTCTGAGCTAAGCTGAAGGCCTTTTTCCACCTTTCCTGTTGCGGGTGGACGAAAAAGCTCGTTTGGCCTGTAACAGAGACTTGTCGAATCACTTTTTTGCATATAATTATAGCAATAGTTGGAGAAATGATTTAAGATTTTTTGCGTATACCATACTCATCAAGGTTGATAATGAGAGCGTAGTTTCGTTTTAATAAGTGCGTGCAAACACAACACAGTCTTTTTTGGTATGCAACAATACCCAAAAAAGTACCCTTGTTAAAAGTAGGTAAAGTCAACCGTTTTCCAGTTATTTCAATTTTTATGAAAAATCAAGTTGCCGTGAAAATTTTGAAATTTTGTACTATATGGATTATACTAGTAAAATAGATTCTGGACAAGACAATAAAAAGAAAACTCATATAAGCATACGTCCTCAAACCCTTAGAATTCAAGGTACAACCCATTCAGCGTTAATAAGTAAGATTATGTTCAGATAAAACATTTGTTGGGTTATAATGTAAACTAAACGCTTGCAAATACATGTTTATATGAGTTGTTTAACTGTTTTGTTGTCTTGAATCTCGTCTATGAATTTAATCGATATAGTACAACATTTTCAAATTATCATGGCAATTCGATTCTTCATAATAATTGAATTATTTGGAACAGGGTTGGGTTTATCGACTTTTAACAAGAGTACCTTTCTTGGGTATTTTTGCGTACCGAAAGACTGTTTCGTCAAAAATAAGAAAAATAGTTCTAATCCCTCCCACTTGAGACGCCTCTGCTGCATTTATTAAAACGAAATTATGCTCTAATTTTCAACCTTGATCAGTAACGTATGCACTTGACAATTTTAACATTAGTCCAACTATTACTATAATTATATGCAGAAAAGTGATCGGACATGTCTCAGTTTAGAAGGCTGTAACTCTGGAAAGAAGTATTTTCTGACTAAGATTTATATGCACTTTCTTTCATGTTTTGGTGTGGAGAACCCGCTCCTAAAGTTTGATCAACTATTTCAGGACTACCCTGTATAATTGAATAAGCAGATTTTGGGACATCCTGTACAGTATGTTGTTTGAATGTGGAAGCCGTCCACTGCGTCCGCCGACCGCCCCTTCAACGTGGAATGGCCCAACCAAACCGACACTCCCTCGCGTCCGTCCGTCGCTTGGCAACGAGCAGCGACAGTCGCGTGAGAGATTGCGTAGGGGAGGTGTGTTGCACCGAAGTGTAGCGTAAAAATTGCTTTTTGCAACGCATTTGTGTACGCTAAAATGTTAAAATAAGACACTGTGAAAAGCGCGTGTTACAATAAAACTGTTTCACCGAGCCTGGCGCGCCAGTTAACCGTTTAAACAGAATTTTAGAGTGGCCTGACCGTCGACGCACGCACACGCCTTCCTCTAACGCTTGTGTTCGTTGTTGCCTAACTTCGAACATAAACACAATGAGTACCCGAGTTTTCAAACCGATTTCGCTATCCGAAACGCCCAAAATTAGATCGTCTTCGTTTCTAGAAGAAAGGCTATCATACAGAGACATTCCTAAAGTGCGCCGCTCTCTCTTCAACCCGGATCCCGAGGAAACGAAACGGTTTTTGAAGGAAGAGTTCGCTAAGTTGGCCGCGAACGATCGCGACAGATGGGATTTCGATTTTATCGAAGGTCGACCGCGAAATACCGCGGGTCGTTACGAGTGGACTGTTGTCACCGAAACCCCTAAGTTAGATGTTATGATGCGCCCAACGAAACGGTTTGTAGTCGATGATATCTCCAAGGAGTTTTACCCTCCGATAGAAAGTTTATCGGAAAGTGTTGTGGAAGGCGACGAGCAGATGACGTCCGACGATGTGGTTAACGTAGAAATGCCCAAAAAGCAAAGCTTGATTACTGGTAGGTTTATTTATTTCCTGGTACGTCACTGGTTCACAAAATGGCTATGTAAATATTGACACTTTCATTAAGAGGTCCTTTAAACAAGATTACCTGGCTTTATCTAACTGATCTTTAAGTAGATGTAAATATAGTAGATCAGGTGCGGTAGATGGGAACGAATTACAAGCATTTTATATTTTTGGACGGATCAAATTTCACTTTTGAATAGAGGTTATAGTGTATTACACAGGGAAATGCCACGTAAAATTAGTGAAGTGTGAAGTATAGATGCAAAAATGTTCAAAATTTAAAATGAGTTATCTTTCTTCTTTTTACTTAAATGTTTGCATTTGACCATGAAAGCATGTCATGGAAATCCAAACAATAACTGTCAGTTGTGAATTTTACACTGTTAAACAAGCTTTTATTAATTTTATACTTAAAATTTAAGCATGCATAACGAACAAAATCAGTGTGTATATAATAGTAATCTGCATATTTATTTACAAATATCTATTATAGTATTTAGACATTCTGACACGGAATAGTGAGTAGAATTATCATAAAACTAATTTCAAGGCACGTTCTTATTGCGCGTTTAATTCGATGTAAAAGACTTTCGATGCAGTTTTTAATTCTGAACATTACTGTGTATTGTGGCTAAAATAGATAGGGAGATAGATTGTTTACCTATTTTTCATTTTGTATAAGAATTTTTTTCGTAAAACAACACACTGTATTTGACACGTGTAATTATTTTGCAAGTTCTTACGGTGGTAAACAACAATTGGTTTAATTATTTATTACAGTTTATTTTTCTTTTACAATCTGTTGGTAAGAATGTGAACACACATTTCAATTTAAGTAATGGTAAACCGTATATTCCGATACATTTTCAAAATGTTTTCCTGTTTAACTATCTGCAGTTACAAGTATACATATAAAGGGGATATAATAATTTATATACTAGAAGGTATTCGTTTATGTAATGATAATACCCACAACGAAACCCATATAATATACAAACTGATTAGTGTTAAGGTTATTTCTGGCAGCTTTCAATCGAATCTATATACTACAGTTCCACAAATGCCCAAGGAAATAACGTAGAGTGATTCTTAAAAGTTAGGGAATTTTTCTTTTTAGTATACATAGTCTATGTATACTTTTAAAAAGAACGCATTGTTCACGCCTGTTATGTAGGCAACCAACTATACAGAAAACTAAAGCATGCTGTGGCAGTGACTTGCGAATGCTGTGCGTGCTTTTCAACACTGTTTAAGTTATTGTTTAGAAGTAGAAGGCGGCCATTTCGAATATTTGTTGTAACTGTTGTTTTTATTTTCATTTCCGTTTTCTGTTATTGGTATTTAATGTTTTACAATAATAATCGTCGTTGTTGTTCCACTCATTTTGATTTACCTATTTAATATAAATACCGCATCGAACATAACCTTCCTACTAAAATAATTTACAACTACAGTGACGTTTCTGTATGCTTCTATTTCTGTACAGTTGGTTGCCTACATAGTAGGCGTAATTGATGCGTTCTTTTTAAAGTAACATAGACAATTACATGTACAATGTATGTATACTATAAAGAAAAATTCCCTGTATATGTACCTACATTCTGATGGTTTCATTCTAGATTACCATAAGTTAACAATTTTTAGGAAATTTATTTCTAGTGCACTTTTACTTTTTTGCTCAATTTATTTATATTCATGTATTTAAAATAATGGTGCAGCGTCTATTTTTGTTTTTTTTTTGCAAAATAATTGTTCAAATCCTAGTGTAGAATATAGTTATTTTTGGTTTAAGCTATAAATAAAATATCATTAAAATGGAATCACAAGAACGTTCTACATGTCGCTACAGGAAAACATATTAAATTTTAAGTATGGCACATTCCGTGTTAAGTATTGCAGAATATCAAGAACACAGAAATGTTTACCTCTCACTTTACAAATTGTTGTGCTTCGAGCTATTGCTAAGTATGAACATTCGGGCAGTTTTCATTTGATACACATTAAAATATAAAAGCATCATAATTTTGGCAAAATAATAAAATTATTATATCTTTTTATATTTATTTTTATAATTATTTTTAATTATCATATCTACTAACAGCCGTGTTGAATGGTTTTTTGTCCTAGTTATAACAAAAAAACTTCTATGCCAGTTAAGGGAGTTTTTTTTTCGATTTAACTCCTTACATCTTTAATTATTACACAAATTTTTTAAAGTGAAATACTTTTTTTTTATTAATTTATGCACCTAATTAAACCGTGAACTGTTGTTTACCGTGCTGCACTTTATTGTATTAACTAAAATTAAGATACCAATACATTTAAAGGTGGCAAAATGATGATAAACAATGTCCTATTTTGACTCAACCCTATACAATTTATGTATCACAAAGTTCATTTTGTGTCTTATATTTAAATAATGCAAACAAAATTTTGTAATCAACTGAATTCTTTAAATTTATTTATCGTTTTCGAAACCATCTTTGTAAAAATGTGGCATGGTGCAGAACGGATTGTATGCTTCTGAAAGAAAACTAGTCCCAACAGCTTGAATTAACATACGTTCAATGAGGACATTTCAATTATGTTTTAAACTAAGACACTAATTCTGTTTTTTATCTGTATAACATTTTCTAAAACATAACGAGTGGCAAGTATTTGTTCATACGAGGATAAAACTCGTTCAGATAGTGAAACAGCCATGGTTTGAATCTTTGTTGTATAGTTTCTTTTGTCTGCTTTCAAGTGAATTGAAATATATTTTCCTTTGGTTTCCTCATTTCTAGTGGATTGGATGCCTCTCCGTTTTATTGTTGCTATGAGTACGATATATTTGTACAAGTTGAACGACTTCCACCTTTTTCAGCAGAGTAGTATTTCCCTCGCAGCTACCGCGCTTTTCTCCAGCTCATCTTTCTCGCTTCTCAATGTATTTTGTCGTATTCATTACTCGCAATAATCTAATCATTATTTTTGCTCTGTTTCTTGTTTTTACTCAAACAAACTAGTTGTTGCATTTATACTGCTCTGTTGCAGAAGCTTACGTTAGTCACACTTAACAGTTCGTAAGTGATAACTGATAAATGTCATTTACGAATAATGCAATTTGTTGTAGAAGTACCCTGTTTTTTTAAAGCCCACCGTGAAACGATGTTCTTTAACATTTTAACGAAGCCCATCGACCAACATGAAAAAAAAAATATAAAACGAAGTAGTCCATTGTACGTATAATACAGGGTGTATTATACATAAGTTGAGATAAAACCCTTCGCAGTGCATACTGAACACAAAACAGCTGAACTATTTATTTTTCGCAGGTTAGTTTTTCACACGAGCTTCTCCTTCTGTGTATAGTCCAAAAGTTTGAAATTCGAATGCCGCGTATCTTTAACAAGAAAGCTATACTAATAGATATTATCGATGAATGTAGTTCTTCATCAATAAATTTAATATAATTTTTGATTTTAAGTTTTTGCTGAAAACACGAAATTTAGATATGGCATCAAGGCATATCTAAGCAAGGCTGATAGTAATTTCTATTTAATTTGACACTGCTGTTCCGAATTATACAATTGTCAAACACATTTTCTGTTCTTTTTTGTAAATTCCGTTTCACCCGCATTAATGGAGTACACATTTACCGAGTACACTGACATGATTTGGATTCTTTGGAGAGGTTGGTGGTAATTGTAGTGTAGCGGCAAGGCTGTATGCTGAACGCTATCCAAATAGGACATCCAAACCAAATAGTTATTATAAGAACTGATCAAAGATTACGAGAGAGAGGAAGTGTAGGTCTTTTTGTTTATAAGTAATTTGTGTTTAGGCACTGAAAAGGATTAATACCTACTTTATTCAGGTGTGGATTAGGTCTATTGAGCACAGAACATCAAAAATGCATTGGTAACTACCTCACGGTGGTGTGGAGATGAGTAGTCGAATAGTTGATTCGCGTCGTCAAAAGTGTTGACTGACCTAGATAATAATAATTGTGTACAAATAAATATTTTTAATATTGTTCCATAGTAGCGGCAAAACTATTTTCCATAGGTCATACAACATCCATATTACACAGTTGCCAAGTTGTCACTTCTTTTCGTGTTTCGTGTGAAGAAACTAGCCTGGAAAAAATAAATAAATTTTAACTGTTTTATATTTAATATGTACCGCTGAACAGCGCTACGAGGCGTTTTATAGCGAGTTATGGGGCTCACTGTATAATAAAATATGACAGGCCATTTCCAAATGTAGAAATCAAACTGAACTGTATTTGGATATCATTTGGGTTTTCGAGCGACCGTTAAAATTGCATCCCCTTGTCAATCGTATTGGTTCGCCACCCCAAACTGGACGCCCCCTTACATAGCGCTAAATATACCGACGGGATCACATCTGGCAGCTCAAACAGCTGCCGAAATCCGCAGCAAACACTTCCAAAGGACTTTTTTAATTAGTGTGCGGTTCGGTTGGTCAACGTGCTAGCTTTAAAATCGTGTAAATAGTATACGCGTAACGCTTTTCGCTATCTACGAAATGACCTAAATGCGCTTATCGCTTCTTTTATGGCCAATTATCTCTGCGACTTTCAAGTTCGATACTGCGTAAAAGGATAACGGACCGCAAAGTGAATTCGCTTTTGAATGCTTTGAGTTGTGGATCTGTTTGCTGTGATTGGACATTTTGAAAAAATTACGCAATAAATAAACAAGAATGTACAAAGAATAATACAAGAGGAAGCGTTATAACATGCAAATACAACATATGACACTTATTGTTATTGAAATTGCAATTATTGTTTGTGCAGAAATATTCAGTATAATTTTGCTTAAACAAACAAGTATTTCGTTGATCCGTAGCCACTATTTTAAAAACATAATAACCGTATTTTCGAATATACAGGGTGATTAAAATTTAATAACATATCATTGGTATCTCGGTAGGTACGGTAAAACTGAAACTTTCGTTAAACGACTAAAAGATGGACATGGCCTATTTAATGGGATTTTTTCAAAACAACATCCACTCAGGATCTACAAATTAGACTTACTTTAAAATGTTCATTATTATAATTTTCTAAAAAGCCGGGCCTAAACTGGATAAGAGAAGCGAAGAATCGACAACGGTGGAAGAGTATGTAGGCGGCCTATATTCTCAATTGAATAGACAAGGGCTGATGATGATGATGATGATGATAATTTTCGGTACATCATCATCATCATCATCATCATTTGACATGGAGCTGACTCGAGAGTCAATCCTGAATTACGGCAGGCCCACCCCATGTCAGTAGATGGATAGGGTGGGATCGGGTCGGGTATTGCACAACGTTAGCATGTCTGCAATGCATACCGCAAGACACCGCTGCTGCAACACCGGGTAGTTAGTAAGCTACGCATCAATGGGGTTTTTGAGTACACAACCGAGACTGTTATGCGATTATACATTTGAGCCTAATAACTTTGGTATCAAAGTTTCACTTTGTTCGTATTTCTTATCTATCTATTGTTTTAAGGTAACAGATTGCTCCTATCTTAGTCATCTACTTAGTATTTACCACACTGATTACAACTATTTTACCACTTAGTTGGAGGTTCGAATTTGGGTTGTACTTCCTTCTTTTCCCTAACCTTCCCCTCTGCAGTTGACCGCTAGATATTAATCGTTTTCTTTCCCACTGGTGCATGTTTCGTTTCTTCTCCTTTTTTTCCCCTCCCCCACTCTCTTCCTTTCCTTCTCCGTTAGCCTGTTCTTCTTCAGTCGATTCTTGATCGGATTCTTCCATTAGTGCGTAGATTTTTCTCGCCTCTCTTCGTGTATCCTCCAAATGCCTAGACCTTAATTGTCCCTATATATTCTGCTTTACTGTTAAATGTGAAATATTCTGAATTTTTTCTTTAACCTCGATTGTTAACTTATCTTTTGTTGGCCCCTTTTCCAGTTTTAACTACTCAAAATAATAAATACTAAACGCGACTGTTGCGGCCTCGAATTTGGCTTACCCGGATCTACGCTTTAAATTAAATTAAGGGAGATTAATTTAAATTAAGCTAAAAGAGATCGTTTTTCCTTTACTTGTAGAAGTTACAGATACCGAGACCTAGGTTTGTCCTAATTTGCCTACCCGTACTGAAATAAATTGCAGTAACTTAAATTACATTAAAATACTTAAGATTAAATTGCAAGTCCAAATGGGACCCATCACCTTCAATTAAGCCCGAATGTATGAATGGCAACCTCGACACCGTAAGATAAAAGAGGAATTGATAAAGAAGAAGAAGAAGAAGATTAAATTTTACCATTCGTTTATTACTTTACAAGTTGCAATTCCCTGGACCTAAATTATCCCTAATATACTCTACTTTGCAATTGAATGGGAGTTATTTTTAATTTTAGGCTTTAGCCTCCTTTGTTAGGTTGTCCTAAGTTGACCCCCGATCAGCTTTCCACACAGTCAGCAAAATACTAAACGCGACTATTTTATTCCAATCAGGAGTGAGTCCCTTGATTAAAGCTATGCTTGCCTGCCTGTTGCCGCCGAGAAATATTTTCTTGGAAATTGACCTCAATTGGGAGTATTATCCTCGATTTGAATTTTTATGGCCGTTTAACAAGATTGTCAGTTTTTGGTTGCGACGGCTTGAAAAGGCCTCTGCCTGCTTCCTACCCTTGTCGTTTGTACCCAAAATGCGCCTCTAGATGCCTATCCGCTTGTACAGTTTTTCATTCTTTTGCTACGCAATGCCCCCGTAGTAAGTTCTATTTATATTTTTATTTTATTTTATTGTATTGACTACAAATACTACAAAAGACTATTTAAGCCTTCAAACACTTATCTTTTACTGCGTTTCTAGCTTTTCCGTCCGTCCTGTTGTTTTCTTTGACGGTCGCGTATCTTTCGCCTTTGATCGATCGTCAGGTACCTAGAGCCGGTAGAGTTCGTACCTTCCTAGGTTCGTACACGCTCGCACGCACTGGAACCTGATAGTTTGCACCCAAAACACTTTTTAAAAATCTTGCTCGAGAGCGCCCAAAATACGTCCATTCCCGAGCGCGTCACCGGCGCAAGTCCCGATGATGATAAATTTCAGTACATTACACAAAATTGCATTTTTAAGTGAAATCCAAATGAAAATTGGTAACATTAGAAAGCTAGTTATTAACACACTTATTTTCACAAATTTTAAAAATATTTATTTTATAAAACGTAGTCAAGTATTGTATTTGTCACGTTCACATTTTATAAATAAAATAATTCTTCCATTATTAAGTAGCCATTTTAAACGAAACACGGTTTTCACAGCAAAAATAGTGGATTCTTGTCCAATCCAGCTAAATCATTGGAATTTGGAAAGGGTGTTAATTTTCACATATGATAGACGGACCGGAAATTTTGTGTTTTAAATCCGAAACCCCTTAAATCGTAATCCGCAAAATCGGGGGTTTACTACTGTATTCCATGTTGATAATAGTCATACGTTGACCTTGAAATGCACCCATGGTACAACTGTATTATTTCATAAGCACATTATACCTATATCGGGTTAAGATAATGGAGATGCGATTTTGTAAAACGTTATATTCTGGCAACTTTCAAAACGTTTCCTTAGATTATTTTTAGAGCTTTGTGTTACTGTATACGTACTAGTCTTTGAAGAACTGTTTCATTTGGATCACAAAATTTGTTAATTGAAAATTTATCATTGTTTTTCGATATTTTTATGTTTTTTTGGGAAAAGCGAATAAGTGAAACGTAATCGTGGCGTTTATGTTGCTATTGCTGTTACTTTTTATAATAATCACAATTGGTGGAAAGACCTGTTTACGTATCGACTCTTCGCTGAAATAACAAACAAAAGAGAATTACATTTCTGTAGGATACTTTTGCATCTTCACTCAATTGTATACAGGGGGTGAATATTAAACGGGGCACTCAAAATATGTCCCTTATTTTAAAACATACAGAAATCTGTATAGCATTAAACAATGCTAGATGTAATAAGTTTTGCAGCGATTTGCCTGGATTAGATACCAAGTTATTTATTGACATTATTGTGTGCACATTCTTTTCTAATACGTATGTCGTTTAAAATGACAACGAGTAACCCAACTAAGTTTCAAAAAAAAATAAAACACTACTATGGAAGGAAATAAATAAGAATTAAATGCTTTCATAGTGTAAGTTTTAGTATTGTAATTATTAATACAAAAAAGATCCCATCATGCACGTGATTATATTTTCTAGTGTGCTAGGTTGCATCTGCAACAAAACAGTGTAGTTAGTTTTTGTGAAATTAAGTTTGCGTTTGTATTCTCTAGATTTCTACGTTCTAAATAAATGATTGCTTCATGTGTTTGATAATATATTACACTTGTTATATCCGACGCTCATTAAGAGCAGAAGGATCAGAAGAAGATTACCTTTGTTTCTTCCATACACAGATCTCATTTTTCGTAATTAAAATGATAAAAACAATTAAAAAATGGATAAAGTTACATCCAATTATAACCTTAGAGTATGTGTTTCGGTTTTTAAAATTCCAGAACGAGTCATTTTGAATGGTCCACTTGAACTTTCCACCAGGAACCGAAAGTTGCAAATGGTATTGTTATGTTGATACCCACCATTCATATAACCCACAAGTTATACAGTCAACGGTACTTGATTCGTTTACCCGTATTCCCTATGCATTTCCGCTTTTCTGTCCGTTATAATAGTTTCGGTTTACTGGGTACGTGTACAGTAGAGTAAAACTTGAGGTAACGAGCTACATACATATATGGGATAAAGTATTTCTCTCGACTAAATATAATTCGACCAATATTTTAAGGAGTTTGGAAATATCGTTTCGTAGTTTCTGAAAGTATCGTGGAGCTTGAGGCACGAAACATTAAAAATGCAGTAAAACCTTGAAATGAACATCAAACATTCCCAATTAATTAAATCCAATAGTATAAAAACCTAATAACTATGTATAAATTTCAATACAAATTTATCTCGTAGCTAGATGTAGGTACTAATCTAGCTCTAACCTACTGCTGTCTACTAAATTTAAAAAGTAAATAAATAAAAAAAGTAAAAGAATAACCTGCAATGACTAATTATATTCTGCTGCTGGTTGATCATGTGATCTATGACGTCCATTACTTGATTGGCTGGCACAACTATACAGATGTATGGATGTGAAATAGATATAGTTCTTACGATCAGCATTTTTCAGTTTCGGATTAGCGCTTTATTTGCACAGCACAAACTGAACGCATTTCTGTCTTTGTTAGTTGCTTGCAGATTCGTATTTCCGACAAAGACGTATCTCGTAGTTACATCTGCCAACGAAACAAGACCAACACTGTACATGTGACGTATTCTGTCGGCTGACACGTTTAGTAGAAAGAAATAGAGATACTTAAAAAAATGTCGCGCAGATGTAGCCAAATGTCACTACTTAAATCTGTTTCCAGCAGTATTTAAAATGTTTTAGAGGTTGAATGGTTGATGGTGAATTTGTATTATTTATATATATTTTTTAAAAAGCCGTTCGCAATGACACTACACTGGCTTTTTCACATAGTGCTCTACGGTTGCAAACTTTCTTGAAATTAAAACCAATACATTGTAAGAGTAACTGTCATTTTTAGTGTTCCGGGCATGTCTTCAGTTTTTAACTTTTTTCTGGAGCTGTGCATGTTTTTTATTAATTGCAGGTTGTCTTTCCTTTGCTGCACTATTTTCCGTATCGTGGGTAAACTTATTTTTAATGCATCTGCAACTCGTTCCTGAACCGCTACAACGTCGCGCAATGGGCCAAATTTGTCTTTTTCGCGCGTAAAATAATCGAATAGATTTAACACAAACTGTTCACATGGTATTCAAAAAATTTCCGGACATTTCTAACAGCGTTTCCTTTTTATAATAGCTAAACTCCAACTAACATCCAATGTCGAACTGGCTGTTCATAACAATAGTGCTATGAATATTAGTGACAATTTCGGACTTGTAAAAGACAATTTAATTTAAGATTTTTAGAATAGAACTTAAGTTAGGTAGAAAGTACCCTTGGTGTGCAATTAAGCCAAACTGCTGCGCTTTTGTCGACCCTCAACAGTTTTTACACATCTGGTTGTCATAATTTTGACCGGATCTGGGACGCTGTGTTCAAAGGCTCCGACATTGTCGTCGAAATATTTCCCAGCGAAAACAAAGGTGTACCTATAAAATAAAATATTGCCATATAAACCTCCAAAACATTTTAAATACTGCTAGAAACAGATTTAAGTAGTGACGTTTGGCTGCATCTGCGCGACATTCTTCGAGTATCTCTGTTTCTTACTGCTAAACGTCTCAGCCGACAGAATACGTCACACGTACAGTGTTGGTCTTGTTTCGTTCGCAGATGTCACTACGACATACGTCTTTGTCGGAAATATGAATCTGCAAGCGACTAACAAAGACAGAAATGCGTTCGGTTTGTGCTGTGCAAATAATTTAAGTATTTCTTATAGTACAATCACACTTTTTATTATTAAACCATACTGGCAATAAGAATATATTCGGAAACTAACCTTTTAAGAGGAAAGTCGGCCTCGGTGGTCTGGTGGTTAGTTCACTTGTCTATATATTATATATGCAATATATGCTTGGAAGACCGTGGCCTAGATCAATCAAAACAACAACAATAATTTTTATGGCAACCTACACAACTTACGTATTACTCATCCGTGATGTTTTCGCATTCTAATGATTACGAAAATCTTCTGAGTAGACATATCTGAATGTCACTGCGTAATGTCATTTTCATTTATTCTTTTAAAGTTGAGGTTATAATTTATGAGAAAACGCCACGTTGCCAGTGTTACCTGTGATTTCGGTCACCGATGTTAGCGCTGCTGTTGTGTAAAACATGTTCAGAATTCAGAATATGCAACCTAATAAAAATAAATCATACCCAATCGCAGCGCAGAATCGTTAATATTATCTATATGCAAAACATTGAAGTTTAACTTTGGCTTACACTAAGCATGTATTGAGTACCTACCTACCTTATGAAAGTTTATCGTGTAAACAATTATTTAATTTTTTATTGTGATGTCATTACTTTAGAATGAAGATGTGGTAAGATATTAGGGGTCACCCTGTACATTTCTTGAAGTAACGGCGTTATGTAAATGCTTATTTTATTTCTCGGCTTTGTTTTGCTTGATTCTATAGTAGCTAAAACCATACCCAGTAATCGTTTAGATACGTAGTTCAAGTTTTTGCTCCTGTTAGTGCAATTAATGATAATTTTAACTGTAGTATTATCCGGTTTTAAAATTTGTTAACTATATGATAACATTGCTTGCTTGCATCTAAGGAGTATAGAATTTGAAATAAGTGACATCGCACCAGCTTTCTGGCAAAGGTGATGAAAGTCGTGAGATGGAAGAGACACCCACATGTTGCTGGAAGGCAATCTCGGAAACTTGAACAACTTTTCTTTTATTTGTATTTAGTATAAAGACAATGCTTCAGAAGAAACGTAAAGCTGAACCCGGTTGTCATATGAACATCTTTGACAATCGTAAACCATGTAGTGGAACTTCTCTTCACAGTTCGGCGGGTTAGGTCAGGTACACGTGCAAAGAGGGCTCGCAGAACCTACTCCATTGTGGGTAATTAAGAGGCCATCGGCCTATATACAGAAGCTGCAATAATGCTTTAAGGACATTAAGCTGCCTAGGTAATAGCTATCGTTTTGTAACTGGAAGAGAAAATAGGAAATGATACAACAGAACTATCATTGTGTGTGTCAGTACTTAATAAGATCTGCAAATATTTCAACTCAATAAGATCTGCAAATATTTCAGGTTTTAGCAAACACATACTTTTTATTGCACAGTAACAGTTCAATATTGCATTATATATACAGGGAATTTTTCTTTTTAGTATACATAGCCTATGTATACTTTTAA